>CAUYQV010131509.1:0-29331 GCA_963574575.1 Galagoides demidoff
AGACGGAGCCTCAAGCTATCCCCCTGGGTAGAGTGCCATGGCATCACAGCTCATAGCAACCTCCAACTCCTGGGCTCAAGCAAGTCTCCTGCCTCCGCCTCCCAAGTAGCTGGGACCACAGGCGCCCGCCGCAATGCCTGGCCATTTTTTGGTTGCAGCCATCATTGTTGTTTGGCGGGCCCGGGCTGGGGATTCGAACCCGCCACCTTAGGTGTACGTGGCTGGCACCTTAGCCGATTGGGCCACAGGTGCCGAGCCATACCTGAATTCTTAAAGAGGCTGCCTGTATCCTGCCCATTCTTTGCCTGGACCTTTTTGTTTTTTTGGCTGGGTCTGGGTTTGAACCTGCCGCCTCTGGCGTATGGGGCTGGAGCCCTACCCATACTCTGAGCCACAGGCACCACCCCTGCCCGGACCTTCTTAAACTCTATTGGGTCTTGGCCTTTTGAGAACCTGATGAAAGCCTCCAAGATTGATCTGTGAATGTGAACACACACATACATATGTTGCTCATGATGTTTGGGAATCCAGAAACCCGTTAAGGCTGTCCATAGCTCTGATGATAAGAGCTCTTGTTATCAAAGTATGTATAAACTTGTACCTCAGTCTAATAGCACAGTGGGGGCACAGTAGCAATCAAGTTTGTGATCCAGGTGGAGGAAAGTCCTAGCAATACTGAAGGAGTAAAGCAGGATAATAATAACAGTAATAACCTCTAGCCAGGTGCACTGGCTCACGCCTATAATCCTAGCACTCTGGGAGATTGAGGGTGGATGGCTTGAGCTCAGAAGTTTGAAACAAGCCTAAACAAGAGTGACACCTGTCTCTAAAAAACAGCTGGAGCTTGGTGCCCATAGCTTAGTGGTTAGGCATTGGCCACATACACTGAGACAGGTGGGTTTGAACCCGACCCAGGCCTATTAACCAATGATGATGACAACTGAAATAAAATATATAACCAGGCATTGTGGTGGGTGCTACTTGGGAGGCTGAGGCAAGAGAATCACTAAAAGCCCAAGAGTTTGAAGTTGCTGTGAGCTGTGACACCACGGCACTATTCCCAGGGTGACATGGTGAGATTCTGTCTCAAATAAATAAATAAAAATAAAAAACAGCTGGGTGTTGTGATGGGCACCTGTAGTGCCAGCTACTTGGAAGGCTGAGGCAAGACGATTGCTTGAGCCCAAGAGCTGGTGTTTATTGTTAGCTTTGATTCCACAGCATTCTATAGAGGGTGACAAAGTAAGACTATCTAAAAAAAAAAAAAAGAAAAAGAAAAGAAAAAAGTAGGCCAGGGGTTGTGGCTCACACCTGTAATCCTAGCACTCTGTGAGGCCAAGTTAGGTAGATTGCCCTGAGCTCACAGGTCGGAGATCAGCCTGAACAAGAGCAAGACTTTGTCTCTAAAAATAGCTGGACATCCCCAGCCCGGGCCTGCCAAACAACAATGATGGCTGCAACCAAAAAATGGCCGGGCGTTGTGGCAGGCGCCTATGGTCCCAGCTACTTGGGAGGCAGAGGCAGGAGACTCACTTGAGCCCAGGAGTTGGAGGTTGCTATGAGCTGTGATGCCATGGCACTCTACCCAGGGGGATAGCTTGAGGCTCTGTCTCCAAAAAAATAAATAAATAAATAATGTATTTCACATATAATTTTTTCTGAGCCTGTGGGTTGTGTTTTCATTCTCCTAATGTGTCTTTCACAAAACAGAAGTTTTCCTTTTTTTCTTTTAAGGAAGTCAGGCTTTTCAATTACTTTCCCAGATCATGCTTTGTGTGGTCTCTTACTTAAGTCATAACCAAATCCAAGATCAACTAGACATTTTTTCTGAGCAGGGCTTTTAATACATAAGAAATTAAAAGCTGTCAAAAATCACTAAATTGTTAGTTAATGCAAACTGAGCAAATTGTTTAGTACTAATTTATTAAATTAAATATGGAGGTTTTTTGGAAACAATGAAGAATGTATTTGCTTACTTCCACTGCAATTCTGTGTGAGGATATTCATAGAGTCGAATCAATTTTTATATGTCATACTGAATGAGGATTTCTTAAAATTATATACCTATAAAAGTTCTATTGTGGTTTCTTAGGAATGGAGAGAGTCATCCAATTTGTAAATGTACTAGGTATACCATCATGAGAAAGTGAAAGTCATGTGCTTCCTCCAACTGGTTAGCAAGTAATTTATCCAAGATTTTTACTTAGTTGCTGGGGTGACTAAGCCACTTTCTTATTCAGAAAGCTAAGGAAATGGAAGAAGGAAATAAGCCCTAATTTCAATTGTGAAATAATACCCATAGGTGAGTCTCCATGGTTTATTACATCTGATTTAATAGCCCTGTGGGTGATGGGGCCGTTCACCTCGGATTGTAACAGCAGAAGGGAAGGGGACAGTATAAAAAGCTGTACTGTTGATAGACTCAGATTGCTGCCCCAGGCAGTGAACCCGTTCTAAAGATACTTTACATATATGGTAAAGAACCAATTCCTCAAAATGAAGATTCATGAACATCCAAATTGTGTTCCCAGAAGAGTCAGTAACACATACCAGTTGCCAGCTGTTTCTACTTACCCATCTAATTAGTACCATGGGAAAAATGAACAGATTATATAAATAGTGCTTTCTTTGGGGAAAAGGAGGGAGATTTGGGTGATGGGGCAAATATCTCACCTACTTCTTTCCTTGTACATTGTACCTAATATTTAAAGAAATTCATTTATTCTATTTCTTTTTCAAATACAGTTTTTGGTAACCGTTTAAATTATGTCTGTGTGCAGAGATACTGAGAGATTGGGATAAACTATTTGATGGCATCCTCTTCTCTCTACCTATATAATGAAGTCTTATTGTTTTTAATTCAGTGAAAAATTCTATGTCTTTCCTTGGAGAATTTGGTTCATTTACACTCAATATTATTACTTGCTCCTAGCTTTTTTTTTATTTGATTCCTGGTTGATTAGTTTTTTCTTTCTTCTTCCCTTCCTGTTCTTCTTTGTGTAAAACTAATTTTCTCTGGAAATGTGTTTTAATTTCTTGCTTTTTGTATTTTTGCTTTTCTTTTTGTATCTGTTCCAGGTTTTTTTTATGTTTGCAATTACAATGAAGCTTTCAAAGAAGTCTTATAACCCATTTATTTTAGACTGAATACAACTTAGGTCTATTTACAAAAAGCAAATTAGCAAAGAGCAAGGTAAAAGGAAAAAACTCTATACATTACTCTATCCCTATGCTTTTTGACTTTTTGGTTTTTTTCCATTTATGTATTTTTATGCTATTTGTTTCTTAAAGAGCTGTTGTAGTTATTAATTTGATAGGTTTGAAGTTGTCTGTATTTTTGTACTTGCCAGTGAGTTTTAAACCTTCAATTATTTCTTATTATTTGTTAGCGGTTTTCCTTTAATAGTGAAGAATTCCTTATAAGACAGGTCAGTTTGTTATGAAATCCCTCAACTTATATTTGTCTTGGAAAGTCTTGATTTCTCCTTCATGCTCGAATAACATTTTTACAAGATATGAAATTCAAGATACAATTTATTTTTCCTTCAGAACTTTGAATATTTCATGCCACTCTTAGTCTGCAAAGTTTCCACTGAGGTATCTTCTGCCAGATGTATTAGAGATCCTTTATATGTTTTTGTTTCTTTTCTCTTGCCAATTTTTTTCCCTTCGGACCTGTTCTTTATTTGTAACCATTGGGAGCCTGATTATTACATGCCTTTAGGTAGTCTTGTTTCGGTTAAATACTTTTGGTGTTCTTTGACCTTCTTGCACCTGAATATTGATATCTTTCTCTAGGTTTGAAAAGTCTTCTGTTAATCTTTCTTTCCATAAACTTTCTACCACAATCTCTCTTTCCACTTCTCTTTATAGCTGATAACTCCTCGGCTTTTAAGCTATTTTCTTGATCTGGTAGGCATGCTTCATCCTTTTTGTTCTGTTTTCTTTTTGTTCTTCTGACCTTGTGTTATCAAATAGCTCATCTGCAAGCTCACTAATTCTTTCTTTTGCTTGACCACTTCTGCTGTTAAGAGATTCTGATAAATTTTTCAGTTTGTCAATTGAAATTTTCAGCTCTATCATTTTCTGCTTTTTCTTTTTTAGTTCCATCTCTTTGTTACCTTCAATTGATAGACTTCTGAATTCCTTCTCTATGTTGTTGTAAAATTCATTGAGCTTCTTTAGAATGGCTATTTTGAATTCTCTGTTTGAAATTCACACATCTGCATTACTTTGGGATTGGTCACAAATACCTTATGTACTTTGGTGCAGTCACATTAATCCATATTTTCTTGGTACTTGTAGATATCCATCAATGTCTGGTCATTGAAGAGTTAGGTATTTATTTTATTTTATTTTATTTTATTTTATTTATTTATTTATTTATTTTTTTGAGACGGAGCCTCAAGCTATCCCCCTGGGTAGAGTGCCATGGCATCACAGCTCATAGCAACCTCCAACTCCTGGGCTCAAGCGAGTCTCCTGCCTCTACCTCCCAAGTGGCTGGGACCACAGGCACCCGCCACAACGCCCGGCCATTTTTTGGTTGCAGCCATCATTGTTGTCTGGCGGGCCCAGGCTGCGGATTCGAACCGCCGCCTTAGGTGTACGTGGCTGGCGCCTTAGCCAATTGAGCCACAGGCGCTGAGCCGGTATTTATTTTAATATCCACAATATGGATATATTTGAACCCGTTCTTCTTGGGAAATCTTCCCAGGTATTCAAAAGGAATCAAGTGTTGTAGTCTAAAGCTTAGGTGACTGCAGCTATATCAGCACTAGTGGGCATTACATACCCAGTAAGGCCATGACTCCTGTAGACTCTTCATGGTATCACCTTAGCTGGGCTTAGTTAAGATATGGGAGGATTTCATGGATTACCAGGCAAAGTCTCTCAGTCCCTGCTCACTATGCCTTATACAAGGGGAGTTTTACTCTCCAGTGTGGGCTGCCTAGAGTTGGAGAAAGGGTATCAGGAGCACTCCCTCGTGGGCACCATAACTGGGACTGTGCTGGATCACACCTAAAGCCAGCCTATCTCACCTGATGCCCAAGACTGAAACCTGCTTACCTCTGACATTTATTCTAAGGACAAGAACTCTTTAGTCAGCCAGAACTAAATCCTGCCAGAACTGGATCCTTTCCTTTAGGGTAGCAGGTTCCCTTCCAGCTCAGGAAAGGCATAGTAATGGTATATAAGAGTTAAGTACTGCAATCAGCAGTTTCAGAAATCTGCTTAATAATTTGTTTTTCTGTAGCTAAGCTAGTACACAAGGTGCAAGTCAAAGTCATCAGCACTTCTCCTTTTTTTTCTCTAGTGCCAAAAATCTCTCCCTGAGCTACACTACTTGGAGTTAGGAGAGGGGTGACATACGTACTTGTGTCATCACTGCTGTTTTTTCAGTGGTCACATTAACCAATGTCCCCTGGCTCTGAGCCTAGTACAGACACAGGACTTGTCCAAGATCTGCAGTCTTTATGACCTCAATGCCTCACACATTTATTGGAGAGTTGAGGCCATTTCAATCAGCCTGTCATGGAACTAGAAACAACTCAGGTTTCCACCACTGATACATGATTCCATTCTGGCCAGGCCTGGTCTAAATCCTTCTTTTGCAGATATGAACAGAATTTTGCCCTATTTTGTGTTTCTCTGTGACATGTTAGCTCTGAGATCCAATGCAAAGTTCCGTAATTACTTAATCCTCTCCTGACCCCAATCATACAGATTTTCTCTCCACCTAGAGCTGGAATAGAGCTGTCAAAGGATGGGGATGAGGTGGTATAGGCAATGCAAGGCTATCTCTCCTACACTCGTCAGTGTCTCCTCCCTCAATATAATGTTAACATCAGGTATGGTGATTGCTGACCTGATTTTCAGTTCTTATGAAGGTACTTTCTTGCATGTGTAGCTGGGTTTTTTTTTTTGTTTTTTTTTTTTCAGTAGGGGTGATCATTTCAGGGTTATACTTGGTCATCATTCTCTCTATATTTTTAAAAAGGTTTTCTTGTTAAATCAAAATACAACACAACAATAACAACAACACAAAACAATAGCAACTCCAACATACAAATAGTCTTGTAAAATAATTATGCATATACTCTAAATACCATTCCATTGTAAATTTTATTTTATTTATTTTTTATTTTTTTATTTTTATTTTTTGAGATGGAGCCTCAAGCTGTTCCCCTGGGTAGAGTGCCATGGCATCACAGCTCATAGCAATCTCCAACTCCTGGGCTCAAGCGAGTCTCCTGCCTCCGCCTCCCAAGTAGCTGGGACCACAGGTGCCCACCACAATGCTCAGCCATTTTTTGGTTGCAGCCATCATTGTTGTTTGGTGGGCCCAGGCTGGGGATTCGAACCCGCCACCTTAGGTGTATGTGGCTGGCACCTTAGCCGATTGAGCCACAGGCACCGAGCCCATTGTAAATTTTAATTATAAACAAATGAAATTTAAGCTAATAGATATGCTATTGTTCATTTGCATGGAATTCTACATTTTAATTTAGGGCTTATATCTATAAAACTCAGAATCCCATATATGTGGCATATACATATTTATTTATATAAAGGCATTATCTAATTGTTTTGACATCGTAATTATGATGTATGTAAGGCAGGTATTTTTCGAGCTTATTGGCAACAAAACAAAACAAAAGTATAAAAGAATATGTTTTGTCCGGTAAAATAATAGTTAAAAATACATTCACCACTTATCTTTTGTGTACTCAGCCCTGAACCATGTTTCTAACATCACACATCTAATTAAACTTGAAAAAAATTACATGAGAGAATTATTACTCTCCTCTCCATTTTACTGAAGAAAAACTAAGTATCAAAGAATAAAATTTATCATCTTAGGTTGATAGTGACAGTAAGTGGCATACCCATGATTTAAATCAAACACTCTAATATCATAACCCATCCATTCTCTTAAGCTTCTTGATAGATGTTTTGATGGACCAAATTGCACTCCTCTGAAGTCTATAGTTGAAGCTTCATCCCCGATGCAACACTATTTGTAGGTAGGGAATTTATGAAGGTTAGATAACATCATAAGGACTTAATACCATCAGACTGTTATCTTTATAAGAAGAGATACCAGGAGCAGAAAGACCACATGTGGGCAGAGTGAGAAGTTGACCATTTATAAGCTAAAGTGGCCTCACCAGAAAACTACTGTGCCAGCACCTGAACTCCAGGTTCCAGAACTGTAGGAAAATAGTGTTCTGTTGTTTAAGCCAGGCAGTCTCTGGTATTCTTGCATGGCAGGCAGAAAGGGCTAATTTGTTGGTATTTGGTTCAGTGATTTGGTGCCAGGATATTTTGAGGTTGGTCCTTCTCAGGCTCTTTGAGATGTGTACTCTTGTTAGAAAGCATTTGTTTTCACACACCTTTTCCTTCTCTCTCTCTCCTTCTTCCTTTTTATTCCTTTAAGTGAAAGAAAAGCTGTTGATGGCTTGTGCCATTCAGTGTAAAGAGAGTTTTATTTTGTGTTCACTGAACCTGAAAAGACTTACACTATGAATGACATTCTTTCCTTTGGTTATCTGTGTCTCTGCTCTATGTGTTATATATAAAGTGTACTTCCTAGTCTTGGTCATGCCTCAAAGAACAATATTAATAGCAGCAGATGTCACAAGAGATGTATTGACAATGGGAAGGGCAGCGAGAACATAATGGCTCAAACCAGAGAGAATATTAGAGGCTTAATTGTCACTATTAATTTTGTAAATACTTAATTCACTCACGACTTCAAATAATATTTGTTTCAATGACTTTGCCTAGCCATCCGTGTCTATGTCTGTGTGTCTGCCTTTGCATATGGATTCGTGTTTTTGTGCATAAGTATTCTTGGATTCATGTTACTATCTTTGAATATTTCTCTAGAGGGCTAAGGGACGGTGACAGGAGCTTGATTTCTTTAGACCCTCAGGAGGCCATTCTAAATTTTATATTTCTGAGTGGTTCAATACACTCAAAAGATTAATGTGCTTCAGTTCTCAGGATCCTTCGAGTGAGACTGAATCTCTGATGCGTGTTATTTATGGATTTTATGTTACTTCTTTAAATGAAAAAGCAAGAGAACGAACTTGCGAACTTGTAAACCAAAATCAATACAGATAATAACCCTCATAAAGGAAATGTCGGGATGTCTCTGTTTATTTCATAAACACTCTTATGAATTAGACACGCTCCTTCTCATTCTATGACTTCACGCTTTCTTTGTGTTTCTTCCCTATTTTTCTTTTTCTCCCTCGTATCTCATTTTCTTACTTGGCTTTTCTATCTCTCCTGCAGAAAATCATGTTGGATTTTATATTATTACTTGACTAAATAAAGTCACTGAAACAGACACAGGAGGAGGCAGGAACCCATTTATTTCACAGTGTGATAGTGATAGTTCAATATTCAGAAGAGAGCAATAGGAGTGTATATGGAATATATTTTATTCAAGTGTGATCATTATTTGAAAGATTTCTCTCCCAAGAGTATCTTGTTTGGGGTTTTGTAAAATAATATCAAATGAACTTATGTCTAGAGATATCTTTGTAAATATAAAAAAGAATTTCACTACTCTTACTGAGTAAAATTCAATGCATGCAGCAATTTTAAGAAGCCATCCAAAAGAATTGGGTAACTAAATATATTTCTTTGGCTTAACCCTGTGTTTGTGTTGGAGAGAAACTATATTCTTAAATAGACAACATATTTAACTACTATAAATGTTCTCTGTAAATTATGACTTCGCTTTAAGATAAGATACAAAAGAAACCTTAATGCTTCTTCCTTTATGGCATGGCCATAAAGAACATAAAATTTATTCTGACAATTTTATTAGTCACATATTTTTCCTTCTATCAAGATAAATAGTTGCATTAAATCTATATAGAATCTAAATCTTTATGTATTCATTTACCCAGACTTTTATCTGTCTTTTAAAATTCCTAAGGCATTTTCTACACACAATACCAGAGAAATACTGGTTCTAGGAAATACTAGAGACTTGTAATTTAACTGATTTGTATTTTCGAATGAGTTTGGATTGGGGATAGTGACTAATTAACAACTGTGATCTATCATACTAGGCAAGTCTGCTTCATGAACAATGAAGTTTATTCATCCCAGTCTATGTGATAGACAAGTTCTAAACATGTTGCCAATTATGCAGATGAAATTGGTGAATGAAACCCCCCCATTTGTATTAGTGTGATGACATAGCAATGATGGTGATTATGAGTGTATTTTAAGAGGAGTAGAAATTTTATTACACACCCAGGTTCGATAGGTGGTACTAATGTAGAATAATTTATTAGTTAAAACAAAGAAATTTCATGCTATGTAGAATACAATGACAATTGTCTTGTTCAACTTTCTCATCTCTGCAATTATTAGTATTGGCATAGAATAAATACCTATGTGATTAATTGAAACAAGCAGTGTGCAATATACTTTCCTTTAGTCTATGACTATATCCACAAAAAACACAATGTAAACACATTTTCTTGTCTATAATATTGGGCAATGCTTCATATAAAGATTGTCTTTATGCTTTGGATCAAAATATATTGCACAAAAGGAGATAGGCATTATTATGTGTGCATGTTTATGATCAATGATAATATCAGATAGATTATGTTGTATGAATTTAGAAAGATTAAAATCCTTTTCTAGTTTAACCTATCATTATATGAAATATTAACAACCTGCTTTGTTCAGTTTCAAGTATAAAACACGGCTTTTCTTACATTCCGTAAGAGCCCTAGTTTGGGGCAGACAGAGAAAACTCTTTCCTGTATGTTCCTGATGACTAAGAGAAGGATGATATTGTCATTAATAGCCAAATTACTGGTTAAGAATAATCTTATTATTTTTTCTTATAGTAGAAACTGAAAAATTACACAATAAAAAATAAAAATGTAAAATATTGACATTAAAAACGGGAGAATTCTGCATGGCAACAAGTTAAGGTTAGTTAAGGAGAGAAAAAGTAAAAATTGCAAGGATCAGAAAAAAAAGAAACTGTGATTGCAAACGGCAAAAATCAATCAACCAAACAGGTTGCCTTTCTCTGTGACATAATGAAAAATCTTGATGAGAAAATGTTTTTAATATTTTTAATAACCTATACTTGATTTTAAAAAGTCTATAGGATATCTTCATACACCGTATTAATTATAAGATGTGTTAATTATGAAGTTGTTGTCTTGTCAAGTTACTGTTAGTGCTATGGATATACCACTGCACTCCAGACTAAATGACAGAGTGATACCTTGTACCAGGAAATAAAATCAACTAAAATAAAAGTGGAGGCAGCAAAGCTGGAAAATGGGAACTCCTCTTTCCTGTAACAAAAAAAACTGCTTGAAAAACTATGAAAGTGTTTTTGTTTCTTTAAAACCCCCCCAACCCTTTTGAGAACTAAAGCCTGCACCCCTGCTGCAGGCCAGTTGTCAGGAGGGGTGGGGAGTGTCCTTTGTTCTTTTTACCACAGGAGATGGCTCAACAGAATTGTCTGGGCCTGGGCAGAGGTTACGGGCTAGAAGTCATGAGATTGTCTTTACCGGAGATGGGATCAACCAGAGATGTCAGCTGTGGTTAAACAACAATAAACTGAACCTGAAAATATTCCCTTTAAAAGCTCAATATTTCTGTTTATGGCTAGAGGACAATGGCACTTTAAGACAGTAGTCTACCATTCTCCTGGTTTGCTGCAAATTAATAAATGCTCTCCTTTTCCTGAACACATTTGCCCTCATTCTTTTGAGGCAGCTTTGGGAACAAGTCCTGAGCTTCTGATAGCATATTGTTCCTGTGGGCTTCACTCTGGCAATGCTCCTTCACCCCTTCAGTAATGATTTCTTTCTCTAATATTGGTTGAGCCTCTTTGTAGTTTTTTCAAAGGTTGCAGAAACATCTTTATCTGTTGTCCTCAGAGATATTAGCACCAGAAGCATCCTTTCCTCTAAATCTCAGTCTCAGCTCTATGGGGCCCTTGCCCTCAGTTCTGTAGTTGGGGGACTGCAATGGGAGCTGCTTCCTAAAGTTAGCACTTCTGGGGAAAGGTCAAGGCGCTTTCAGTAAGCACTTAGTAACTGTGTACATAGGAAAAAGAGTAACTTTGGTCAAGGAATCGAGTCATGTTTCAGTCTCCTAATTTAGTTTCCCTCACTGATACAAAACATAAAGATAAAAAATGCTAGCGCTCTTAGTCATTACTTTTGAGCAACTATTTTTATTTGATGAAGAAAATCAAATGATTTTACCCTGAAATATACCCTGAATATTGTGCATATATTGAGATGGCTTTTCAAAAGGTCAACAAACAGGAGTAGCCTTGCAAAAATGCCTCTTAGGCAAAAGATGAGCCTCTGACAAGAAAACCCGCATTAAAGTACCAAGGTTTTCTCTGAAGCCGTGCCTGGGTCAGATCGAGATAAGGTCTGACATCTTTAAAGAGCTGAAACATTTGTCATCTATTTTCTGAGGGCTATTACCTATGAGATTTCATTACCGAGTAAGACCAACTTTGCCAGCCAGACCTCATCTTCCCCACCTCTAATAGCTTACTATGCCACCATATTCTGTTTTGCCACACACCAAGCTCCCATTCTTTTTGCAACATGAAGATGGTATATTCACTTCTGAACCCTGTTAGGGAATGAGAGGTAATTACTTTGTGGCTCTTCCCATCTGCACTTTTTTTTTTTTTTTTTTTTTTTGAGACAGAGTCTCAGTATGTCACCCTCGATAGAGGGCCCTGGCATCACAGCTCCCAGCAACCTCAAACTCCTGGGATTAAGCAATTTTCTTGCCTCAGCCTCCCAAGTAGCTGAGACTACAGGCACCTGTCACAATGTCCAGCTACGCATCTTCACTTTAATAAATGTGCGTGCCTTTTCTCCAATCATTCTCCTTTTATACGTTGATTTTTCAGCAACCCTCAAGAGAGTTAAGGAAAAACATTTTTTGTCCTCTACACTGATAACTTGGAAGTATAGTGTACAGTGTATATATATATAATTAACAAATAATAAATGACTGAAAACTAGAGTCACATTTGATTGAAGTTTATTAAGCTAAGATTTGAGAATGTATCTGGGAAAACATAGTCTACATAGTATCTACTATGCACTGAGCTCTCCACAGAAGGGTTTGAGATTTTCACATTTAAAGGAAAAAGAATATACAGAAAAAAAGAAGTGAGGAGTGAGGTGCTTGACGGTATTCTTGTGAAGTTCTATTTGGTGCTCATAAATCCACAAGGATTCAAAACGAGAGGGTAGAAAAAATGATCAATGCTTTCACCTCATTTACTTGATCTTGTGAGCAAAAAAAGAAAAAAAAAAAGGTCAATGTTGTGTTCTTCCTAAGTTTGGTTGAAGAATGATCCTATCTTTTTCCTGGTTGGTGTCTATGAAGAGAAACTTGTAATTCGTATTTAAGAGTTTATTTAAACTACAGACCTGAGGGTTTTAACTGGCATGTACTAATTTTATAGGGACTACATATCTTAAAGTTTATCTTTTTCAGGAATGAAGAAAATATGAAACACTCCACCACAAAATGCAGTTCTTTGATATATTTTGAGATGGCTGTGGGCAAACAGAAATAATGTTCAAGGTTGTCTTAATGGAGAGACTGGGAAGAAATTTGCATCTGTAGGAAATCCCCGTTAAGTGTAGCTAGACCCTGCCAATTTGATCAGGAAAGGTTTTCTCAGAGTCTGATGCCATTAAAGGTCAGAATAGAAGCACTTGCCTGAGGCTTATTACCCTGAGACTTTCTGCATCAAGAGACCACTCCCCATCCAGGCTTCCTTTCTCCCTCCTATACCCAACCCACCATAAACACCCTGGTTAGTAATTTTCTAAGTCCCTCCATTGCTTAAAGGAGGATGCTTTTGCCTCCCTGGAGGGAAGATGGCAGTGTGTGGGTGATTCAGTTCTCAAGCTCAGTTCACACCGTTGGCATAGTAAATTTGGGGAGCAGTGGTTCTGAGGTTTTTATTTTTGGTTTGTAAGTTTTCAAATTGAAGATATTTCCCAAACTCTGGCTATTTTACTTCTTTCTATGTCTTGCTTACTGTATTAGAAAGGATGGCCTGAAAAGGAGGGAATAAAATATCTTTATCCTCACCTTTTAAAATGTTTTCTGTGTCTCACCTTTTCCAGAACTAACACTGGCATCCTTGCTTCATGCCAGCACTTGGTTGGTGCACAGGGGTGTCTTTTGTTCTTTACATGGCAGGGGATGGCGCTGCAGAGCCATCCTGGCAGAGTTCTGGGCAGCAGAGGTCCAGACAGGGGTCTTGGCCAGTGCGAGGTCCCAGAGGATTCTGAAGATGAAAGAATCAGAACTGTCTACTGTAGTTGAAGAACAATATCTTTACCCAGAGCGCTATCCCATTCAAAGGTTTGTATTTTTGTTTATGGGGGAGAAATTTGGTATTTTTTGAGATGATAGCATGTCATTTTTCTCCTTTGCTAGTGAATTAATAAATTCTTCTTTCTTTCTCTTCAACTACTAATCCTTATTATTCTGATTCAACCTCATTGATGAGTGCCAAGCTTTGTGTAAGATTATCAGATTAAACTTTACTTGTCTTTTAGAAATTAACATAGAGGAGGACTCCTTTCTAATTTCTTTCATAACTCCCACAAATAGTTAGATAACTCCAAAATTCACTTCTCTGATACCTGGTAAACACTTCTGGTAACATTTATTATGTTGTTTGAAGACATCTGTTTATTTATCCCTTTCTTTTACTACACAGTAAGATCTTTGAAGAGGACAATCAATCCTTATGCATTGAAACGTGAGTGTACATTAGCACTACAGCTACACATTAGGTGCTAAATAAATAAATATTGCATGAATTTTTCAAGAGGGGGGTTATATTTTCAGAATTACAATTGCCAGAATTATCAAATAAAAATATAGGATCTCCACTTCAATGTAATTTTAAGTAAAACTATGAACAATTTTTAAATATAAGTATGTCCCAAATATTGTATTGCTAAAATAAAATGCATTTTTAAATCTGTAATTCAAATTTAGCTGGGTATCCTCTATTTATCTGGCAACTCAGTCTGAATAAAATCTTTCAAGAATGACTATTGATTGAATTCTGGGAAAAATCTTAATGTCTCACATAGACTGGGTTTTTTTCTGTAAATCTTGGTGTGAATATTCAGACACGAGTTTCTTATTGAAGGATGTATGTAAAAACCTGTAATTTTGATGCATTTTATTCATCCATGAGTTACTATTGATTTCATGAACAGTATTATCATGTTTTTAGAACAGTATGTACATATTGGAATGGAATGTACACAGATTTGTTAATTTACATTTGCACCAACTATGAAAATCATAAGACTATATCTGATATTGCCATTGGATGGATAGACCACCCTGACTGCTATAATGCATAGACCTGATGCCCTAGATTTAAGATGAATGTTTTTCTAACAAGATTGGAGCATACTTTATCTCCCAGCAGGACATTTCTGGATCTCTACTGACAGGCCCTGTGGTGTGACTCAGCTAGGCAAATACCAGCCTGAAGGTCACCCTTTGAAAATTATACTGTTCTAGGCAGACCCAATAATGTCAATCTATCTTAGACCAGTCTCCAGGTTTGGGTCTTAGAATATAAATGTTCTGAGCAAAAACCTTGACAGCTCATAATTGTTTAATAAATGATGACTTCCTATCCAAATAGATTTGAATCTATTTCAAAAAATGAAAAGATTGTGAGAAACTTCTGGGCCTGGCAGTTGAGTATTTCAGAATGGCATCCTCTGCAATCAATCCAACATGAGGATAGTTATGATAGTTTAATGGAATGTTGAAGCACATACAATTTTTCTTAAAATAAAAAACTGTCTACCTATAAGTTTTCAAGATATATTCTAGATTTTTTTTGACATTTTATTTTTATTAAACTTGTTTTAATCAGGAACAAGAATATTCTATTAACAAAGAATGTCTTACGTCATTTACACTTTTAAGGATTAAGTTATGATCATCGACACTAATGTTGTTTAACCTTACAATTTATGGACTGAAAACTTGGAGGAATGGAGTTACCTTTCATGAAATTAGAGAAAAGTATAAATGGAGCATATTTTGACAGAGTGGGGTTAAGAAGAGATTAGGAATTCAGTTCTGTACTTTGTAACTTTGACAAGCTTTTCAGACACACAAAAGGAAATGTCAAGTAGGCAGTTGAAAAATGAGACTGGAATTCAAAAGAGGAGGGCTAGAATTATACCTGGGAATCATCTCCATATAAAGGTTATTTAAAGTCGTACTACTTGAAGAGCTCCCCAAGGGAGAAAGGTAATGAAAAGATAGTGGAAGCCAGGACTCAGCAAGAACCCTGAGCTACTCAAACTTTAAAGGTTGGGGAGAAAAGTCAAAAACAAAAAATGTGACTGTGTATGACTTAAAGCAAAAATTTTCTCTCAGTTTCCTGATGTACAGCTCCTAAAACCTTTGGATTCTTTAAGTGCTTTTTATAAGTTAATGAGATGACTGATAGTCAGTGTACTCCTGGGTAACCTCAAAATGGGTGTTGATTGTCAGGGGATCCTACCTTGATATTATAGGATTTGAAACTTTTATCCCTACTATTCTGAACTGTAAGAATGGTAGAGGGCCTTAATTTTGAATTAACCATTAATGACCACTAATTTCATCAATCATGCCATAATACCCCAAATGAATAAGGTTTGGAGAGCGTACAAGTTGTGGCACACCTTGCTGTTGAAACTCAAGGGGGTCTGGGTCTAGGAGTAGTTGTCCATTGTACAAAGATCCAATTATTGAGATAATGTTGGTTGCCAACAAATATGAAATTTTTAATGCAACAGATGTATTGTCCAGACGACAAAAGAAACTGCCTTAAAGCCTTCTCTCTGAAAAAGACAGATTATGGGCTTTTAAAGTAGGGGCTATGTCCCTTGTGGTGTGTCCTGGTGTATCACACAAGGGGTATGTACATGGAGTAGACTGTGGGGGATGGTAAATTTTGGCTCAGGAAGTCTTCCGAGGGGCCTTTAGGATCTCAGTTGTTTTGGCTTGCTCTAAATCCACCATTTCTGGGATACAAGTTAAAAATTCAAGTACTTAGTTAAGGGAGAGGATCATGTAGAGGTCATTGAAATTTGTTCAATGGAAGGCCACTTATAGTATTCAGGTGCCAGGACGGTGGCACATCAAGAAAGGACCTGGGAGGTTTGTACCCCTTCCCCACTACCTTACCTCATTCATTTCTTCCATCTGGTTATTCATCTCTACTCATTATAATATCCTTTATTACAAACAAATCAACATGGGTAAAACACTTTCCTGGGACCTCAGAACTACTGAAGCAGATGGTTTTGTAGATAAGTTTATATTTTATCCTGGAGGTTCGATAATTTAAGTCTATGAAGAAAACTTCCAATAGATAAAGAAAAAGGCATATAAATTTCCTTACATGCACACATGTGCACTGGAGTCATATGAAATATGAAATACACAAGATCAGACAATTAAATTCATGAGGTTGCCTAGAGAAAGCACTCCATATCTCCGTAGCTCACTGCTGCACGTCACCTGGGTCACCTTCAAGGCACTTCCCTCGGGAAGCTATACATTGACACAACAAGATATGTGGCACTCTTCTAGGATGAGTTTATGAACTTAATTGTCAGATCTCATATGGCAGCAGTTCTGATGCCCATTCCAGACAAGGAGTTCCAGTTTGAAGAGTAGACTAGGAACAGGCATCGGTGCTGGTCAGGATTGCCAAGAAATCCAGAATCAGACCTTCTGGGCTTTATCAGTCTGTGTTCTGGTTTCTCAAGCTACTTACCATGGTTCCTTCTCCATCTCTCCTATTAACTGCCTCTGTGTGTTGAATATATTTGCATGAATGTTGATGTATGAAACCCTTGTAAGAAAGCATGAACTCAAAAACAATAATTGGCCATCAAGTCATTGCAAACTGCCCTCCCACACACACAACTAAAATCTCAGGATAAAAGTTAAGAGATGAGAATCTATAAGAAAACCATCAGACATACTTAATTTGCAGAGCATATTACAAAACACCTGACACAATATGCCTCAAAACTCTCTAGGCGTGAAAAATAAGGAGAGACTTAGCAACTATCAGACCAGAGGAAGCTAAAAAGTGCAACTAACTGCAGTGTTATGCAATGAGGTCTCTGGGACTGGATCCTGCAACAGATAAATGACACTGATAGAAAAATGGTGAACTCTGTATACATTCTAGAAATTATTTTCTTAAAACCTTCTTAAATATCAATGCTATAATCTAGAATTCATGATAGCAAGTTGTTGCTCTGAATAATATGTTAGGTATTTGATTGTTGTGGGAACTTCATTGGCTGTAGTTAATTAGAGAGTGTTGATAGAGCATGGCTGGAGTATTTGGTAAGCCTCAAATGAAGAGTGTATCAAATACTTTAACAATGACTTGAGACAAAGGCCTTTGTTCTATTTTGAACTTTATGAACCAGTTGTAGAAACATAAACCCATGGCTCTCCCTGTCAAATCAGATGTGTACTTGCTTTCTCTCTGTATTTTTAATTAGTTTTAATTGCCCTAAAGTGATCATAGAACTGATGAAAGTTTAAATATTATACCAGATTTCAATTTTACATCTAATTACACCTCAGATGACTTTCAGATAGGTATAGTATACCTAGGGCCCTGGATGAGTAAAATTATCTCTTGACTACGAGTAGAAAGATTATCAATTTGCCTGCACATTCACTTAGTAATGCGGCACACTTCTTCTAATATTTTAGAAATCCCAGCTATAGAAAAGTCATTCATATTATAACTATATTTTATATATTTATACCTACAGGGATAATCTATATATGAATAAAACTAAAAGAGGTAATATCTGCATTTGCACTTTTAAAACATATATATATATATAAATTTTTTTTTTTTTTTTTTACTGTTTCTTGCTTGGGGTTACCATAATGCGTGCAATGCTCCATTGAACCTTTTCGCTTTGCTCTTCTATCTACTTATTTCTTTTAGGATAGGATTCTATTAAACAGTTCTAAACCTTTCCCCTGTTTGCTTGGATGTGCTTGACTAATCTTTGCCAATCACATGTCAAGAGCAGGTAAACTGATTTAAAGGAGCAGTCAAGAGGCAAGAGATTTAAATATGTAGGTTCAATCTGATGTTTATTGATAACTCTGAGATCTAAGAAAAAGCATTTGCTTCCTCTTCAGCATATGAATCTACATGCACATACACACACATACCAATTACCTATTGCAAATTACCACACTCACAAGCTCTAGATAAAATACCTGCAGAATATTATTTCTTCCACTAATACAAATCTTGATATACATTGCCATTTGAGAACATGAAAACAATAACCATTTTAAAAGAGTCCACAAAGTCTTCCTGTGATTGAAACTATTTTATGGTAAAGTCAAAAGGACAGAAATAAATGAACCTGACAAATGTTATTTTCAAAACTCTAAATTGTAAGCTAAATTTCTTTATTATAAGGAAGCCTTGTGTTAGAACCTTCTCTTCTAGAGGGATGTCTTCTTACCTTCATCACCTTACTCCACTTGTTGAATGGAACACATAATCATTTTATGTGTTCAGAAAAGTTATTTATTTATTTTTTACTGTGCACATCAAGAATGTGTCTCTGAATGCTGTTGTGTCTACTATACATTCAGAAGAAAACCTCCTATTCTCAATGTATCCAAAAATCAGTGTTTCCTTTTTTTATATGTGTTCTTATCTACCAGCTAAACATTCGTGTCAAAAGTATTTGTGCTATAAAAAAAGGATATGTGGAAAGTAGTCTCAAGTATGTTAGCTGCCAGGATGATCTAATTTCTTTGATGTACTCTTAAAACACCTGGGTTTCCAAAATTGGTATAAAATAAAAAAAGAGGTAAAAGGCAGTCTGTAGGAAACCAAGGTTTATAAGGAGCATAATAGAGTAATTCAGAGTTAGAACATACTTAAAAGAAAATCATCCAATTTCATGTTACCTCGTTTTAAACTGCAGTCTTCCATCTGTTGCTTGTTAGAAAATAAAAACTATCTGTAGCTAGTCATTTAGAAAGGTGTGAATCAAATGAATCTGTACTTCCTGGTTCTTGTTAACCACACAAATAAACAAATACATTATCCTTTCTTTCATTTTGATTAAGAAATGACAAATAGATTTCTTATGTCTCAACAGCTGGAAGAATGGAAACTGAAAAAAAAAATTAAATGGGGACTGAAGATCCCATTCTTAGCAAGGAAAAACATCCCCAAAAAGGGGCGGGGGAGAGAAGTAAGCTGAGGAAGGCAGAATAAAAACAATTTAGCTAACTTACTTTTAACATATCAATTGAATTACTTGTATAAGCAGTTTCTGCTTTTACTGAAGCCGGGCCTGTAAGCCATACAGTTTACAAGTACCCTTTCTGGGTCTGTAAGCACTCTGAAGAACAATGACCTTAGCAGAAGCTGCCTTAACCAGGCCCACCCCACCCACTCAACAATCAACAACCTTCCAGAAGCAAATACCCATTGTGGGGATTTGTATCATAGCCAATGCAGAGATCAAGGGAACAGCTGGAGCCCTGATAAGGGCGGGAAGGCTTATACCTAACCAAGGAGGGAAATGCTTCCAGGTGGAGACAAGGGGACAATTCCTCCTTTCCGCTGATTCTTCAGAGTAGAACTGATGCCACTGTCTGCTCCACAGAGAAACTAGAGGGGTCTAACCTCCCCCAAGGGATATGTGTGTGACCACAGACAGGAGGCTGCCCTCCAAAAAGGCTCAGGATCCGGATTTCTCAAGGCAGTCCAGACCCTTAAAGTCAATGATGATAGCTAGAATAAGAACTGACATGCTTTTTCATTGAAATTGTTGACATTTTGTTCCCTTCGTCAGCTTCCCCGCTGGGCTAAATGAGAAAATAGCCTTCAATAAAAGCTGGTGGAACAAACACTCAGGGCCACTGGGGACAGCCTCACAAGTTAGCGGTGGCCCCCTACATCCCAGCTTGTAAAACTCTTGTCCTGTCTCTTTATCTCTCAACACTTTCACTTTCTTTTCCCCCAGTGATTGTTGCCATTTCCACAGGTCTTAAAGGACCCTGCTCCTGGGGCATGACCTCAGCATCAACAAACTTGCCTAAATATAGAAGAGAAAAAATCACATTTGAGGCTTGTTATTAACTATGGGTTAAGCTCTAAGGGGACTGTATTAACTTAAAAGAGAAGTTAACTTTCTAAAAATTTTAAAACACTCTATAGAGATTATTAGATCAGAACAATTACAACACAGTACAAAAATAATGACCATGTCTACAAATGATTTAAGTTATAGTTTTTTCGTAATATATTAAATTACAATATTTAATCTGCTGTTACTTTAAGAACATGGCGGAGATCATTGTGTTAACTTCTCAAGCCACTTATCTCTTTTACACATGCTGAGTATAAAACCAGCTTACACAACAATCTTATACAACAGTCTTCATTAGTATTAAAGCATATTGGTTAATACAACTGGATGGTTTTTTTTTTCTGCATAAAGGATGGTTAAGATGTTTTCTTGGTTGTGGAACATTTAGATTAACAACAGATTTGTAATTATAGTAAATTAAGTGGCTAATTTATCCAAGTGAATTATCTCCATAGATAGCCATGGGAGTTTAAGTAGTAAATTTAGACACAGTTATAATAGCCACCAACTGAGATCATTGGATGTGGTGTTAGCTACTTATTTTTGCCATTTTGTTTGCTCTTTATCTGTGACTACATTACATTTATTACACGTGACCTTGGAAATATATGCATTTAATTATAATGTGTGCTATTTCAAAAGCCTTAAACATTTTTCCCCAGTATGGCATGCTTGCTAATGTGGTTAATACTGAAAGTACTATTTTTCCAATATTAAATTGGAAAAGAGCTATACATCTGTTTTCATGATTTCCTACTATTAAATGATAGAAAATATACATACATAGATAAATATAGATAATAGATAGACTTAATCCATATCATACAGGGATATGGTTTGTTCAATTTGAGAAGGAGGGGATAGGAAGCAGGATTTTTTGTAGGTACAAATTAGGGGGGACCATGGTGGAAGTCCCCATGAGTGCAAGGCCCACCACTTGTCCTGGGGACCACAATAGAGGATATATTGGACCCCACCACCACTTCTCAGCTACTGTGTCTTCAAATTCATCTTATTAAACTTGTCAAAACCCCACTCTTTGAGATGTTGAACTTTCTGGTGGTCAGAGAACTTGAACTTAGCCCTCTAGGGCCTCAGTCTTATGCTCTTTGTTCTGCAGTTTGGTGAAGATGGACACTATGACTTGGCCAGTGTGAGACATGGCCACAGTGGCCGTGGGCTTTCCAAAGGCACCGCATGTGCCTGTCAGCCCCACACACGATGGGGATGGGCTGGAGCTGCACTCGGATATGAAAACCGTTTTCCACAATTTTTACCATGTCCTTGCTGGCACGAATTAGGAACAGCCTCCAGGACTTCAGATGAGAGCTGGTCGTATTCATTAGACATCATGCGGCCACAGAGTGGGAATGAATCCACTTTTGTATTCTTTTGCCCCAGGTCAAAAACTCAATTTCTTGGCACCTTGGCAGAAACAACAGTTTGGGTACAGCTTGTTCTTACACTACCTGTAACACTGGGTGGGTATGGCAATACCCGGATCTGCAGTGGTGAGCTTGCAGCCACCTTTACAGCCCCAAAGGAAAAGAGCTGATTTGTTCAATTCTAAAGCATCACTCTATTTACAGGTACCTGTGAATACAGCTTTCCCTTACCTGAGTCTTTTGTCCCTTATTTGAGCAACTCAAGCATAAGTTAAGAAATTCTTTAGGGCTCTATAAAAAATATTATTTTAGCATGCAGTGTATTTAGCATGCAGGTAGGCCTGTTGGAAAGAATTTATGCTTCTATGTTCAGAGAAAAGCCAGAAATATGAGAAGTTCTTTCTATTCCTGAGGAAATGATAGAATACTATGTAGATGTGATTTATTTCAATGGTAAGCAACTTGACCACCGCGGTTGACTCTAGGTGAAATGAGCTGATTACTTAAACTATACTTGCCTTAATTTTCTCTTATGAAAAGGGAATAAAAAGCACAAAGAAAAGGCTACCGCAAGAACAGAAGGAAAGGATTAAACAGTCCCACCATAGACGGTGTAGGGACTCAATAATTAGTGATTTTTATAAAATTAAGCTTGATAGCCACTCTAGAAAACTGAAAAACTTTTACCAAGTTACTAAGCATTGTGCCTGGTTATTAATTGAGTAATTTTGAATAAAACTTAGTCAAACTCTAAGAGCCTCTGTTTCCTCATTTTGGCAACTATAAAATTTCGACTCCAGTTTGTATTAGAAAAAAAAATAGAAAGAAAATAAAAGCAAAAAAAAAAACCTTTTTGTGTAGATAAGACATAAAGTGAACATTGAGTAATTCCAACGTACTTACAGTTTCTTTCATGACCTAAGATCTGGAGTTTACTTCCTGAACGGCTGCTTTCACAGAGCCTGCCTAAAGATGAAAGAGAGCAAGATCAGGGTGGAGCCTGTGTCTCAAAGGAGTATGGTACCTGCCCCATATACCAGGGGTGGCAGGTTCAAATCTGACCCTGGCCAAACATTGCAAAAAAAAAAAAAAAAGAGAGAGAGAGAGAAGATTAAGAACTATTAAAACACATATTCTTGTGTCTCATGTTCCAGGATGATGGGGCCAACACTCCTGTAATTAAATTTATAATTAGATCTCATTTCTGGTTTATGTCACCTCTGTAAAAAATTTGTCTTTTACCTTTCATATTTCAATGATTTCTTTACGTTACAATGTTACAGTGTCTGTTTTCTCTAAGTACTTTTAAGGATAAAATTTTGTTCCTGACATGCCCTGGTTGATACTACTTTCCTCTAGTAAAATAATTTGCGTGTCTGTTAATTCACTGACTAAATATTCTCAACTCAATCATCTCTAAATACATTCATTTACAGGTCAGGCCAGGGGTTCATCTTAGTTCTCCCTCTCTGGGAGGCCGAGGCAGAAGGATTGCTTGAGGTCAAGAGTTTGAGACCATCCTGAACAAGAGTGAGACCCTATCTCTACTAAAAATAGAAACAATTAGCCAGGTGTAGTGACATGTGTTTGTAGTGTCAGCTAATTGGGAGGCTGAGACAGGAGAATCACTTAAGCCCAGGAGTTAGAGGTTGCAGTGTTCTATGATAATAACATCACTACACTTTAGCTGGGATGGCAAGGCAAAACTGTATCTCAAAAATAAACAAACAAACAAACAAACAAACAAATAAATGCATTTAGAGTTTTGTGTTCTAATTCTCTATAACATAAAAATGGACGTTAGTGGAAGTTCCCTATGTTGTATGTTGTAGAAAATTAGAACACAAAACATCCATCAACATCCATTCTACCACTGACCTAACACTTGGGCCACTAACCGTATCTCTCGAAAATCACTAAATTTTGGTAATGTAAAATTCATTGTAAAATTCATTGTTATATGCAAAATGAGGATTGATAGTTAAATGGAAATAGAGATGAAAAATACGTATTTTATTTAATAAATGAGTTTGGGCCCACAAACACACACACGATGAAGAGATGTCTGGCCTAATATGTATCGTACAGGTTATAAATATTTATGAATTTCAAGGTAAGAAATACTTGATAAAGACACAGCAAACCCATCTCGGTAATTTAGTCATCATATGGAAGAAGGAGTAACATTGCACACATGTAATAATAACGTCTGTCTGGGGACTGGAACTAAGTGCATTTGTTGAAGGAGTATCTCATTCTCTGTGGTACCCCTGCGTTGGTTTCTGTATGGCATAAACACTCACCAGCTCAGATTGGTTTTTCTTACGTGTGTTCATAGGTTAGAGCATCTTAGGCAAAAATGGAAATCTTTGTATCTTATTGGTGCAAATTAATTTTTCATTCACTTAGGACAATATGTAGTCTTGTCAGTGTGCTCAACTAAATAAACACAGAATTGTTAAACAGACGCTATGCATTACCAATGGTTGGAATTGTTATGTAACTGAATTGCCAAGTTCATTCAATAAACGCCTCAATCCCGAGTATGTGGTTCTGCGTAGTAAGTACTACATGTAGTGTAAAAGTAAAAGGAATCCACATTGTGCGTGCACGTTCCAGTGTGAGTATTCTTACAGAGAACGCTCTTTTATAGCTCCTTTCTCTGATTAGGAAGCCTGTATATTCAGTTCAAAAGCCTCCCATGATTTGAGAGTGCAAGGAAAGCGTGTGGTGGGGAAGTGACTTGTCAGACCATTGAAGTTCAATTTAACATGCAAGGCGGCTCTGGGGAGAGTGGAGCTGCTCTGGTCTGTGAAGATATCTATATACCCTGCACCGGTAGGAGGTACAGGGAAGTGATGGCAGAACCACAGGGCACCTTTGATTCACAATAAGATACTGCCTCTTTTCGGATGAAAAGCCACCTGTTGTTTGTCAAAAGGTACTACTTACTGATTATTGCTTTACATATTAATGCAAAGAACCCTTGGAGGTCGTCTCTGGTGCAGCTGTTGAAAGGCAGTCTTTCACCTGTCTCCAGTAGGGCCAACGTAACAAAAAAATGTTTTGTACAGACAGTAAAGAATGCTTTTTTCTTTAAAGAAATCAGAGCTGTCTGCTGGGGGCAATGAAAGGGTGAGGCTACAGGGAGTATTGAGTTGCTTATTGCCAAGCACAGAAAAATGCTAATAAGATTCACGCTGAGAAAAGCTCTCACTCATCAGGGTGCATCATTGCAGACATTAAGCTGAGACAGTGAATTGCTATTAGCCAAAGCTGGAGAAAGGCTAATGAGAATTGTGCCAAGAAATATCTCTTGTCACCATGTGAATTGCTGTCCGGGGACATGTGATTTATTGTGTTGGTTTTCAAATGATTTGCATAGTCGAACTGATTTGGTGAATAGGTAAATCTATCACATGATCAAGGTACACTTATATTAATATGCCATCTATTGAGAAATATAAATGCTAGAACATAATGACATGATTTGATTGATAGTCAAATACATAAATGGAAGCATGTGGATTATAGACATGGTGACCTAATATTTGATCTATGAGGTTCTGAATCTCAATTAGATCAATATGAGATCAAAGGAAATCTGAACAGAAGATAAAGAAGCAAAATCCATCCTCCCTCTGTTTTAGACACTATGGCAGCAGATAGTGCACATAACAGGCAACTTCCAAACAGGCAGACCCTCAATCTTTTGTTTTATGAGAAACTAGACAGATAATAGAATAAAGTATCTACCAGTTCAGAATTAACTGGACTGAATGCTGATAATTTTATGACTTTTTTATTTTAATATTGGCACTTGGCTTATGCATGTCTGTTTCATGCAAGTGAAAAAGAGCTTTAGGTGAGCGATCAGTGAGATATTGGAGAATATTAAATACAGAAGATTGCTTGGTGTTCCTTAAAATGCACAGATTAAGGTTTGCTAATGAACATAGCCCATTTTACTGCAAAAACTATTGAGACTCTGTTAAGATTGTAAAAAAAAAATATTTTTCCTTTCTAATATACAAAGTCCTGATCTTACTATGCACTCAGGTCAAAATTTGCAGGGAGCTGGACATTAGAATTGTGAAATTTGGTGAATCTAAATTATATTCCCTGTTCTTTTGTTAACTAGCTCTCCTTGGGGGAGTGACTTCTCTTCAATCTGCACCATTTATTAACGTCAATTCATACCTATGATAACGTATGGACTTCATATGGAGGTGGGGGAATCGATTGCCTCACTCATTCCATAGCTCAGTAGTAGGTGGAATTTTCTAAGATTTTTCAGTGTGGGTATTTGTGCGCGTGGAGATGAGCATGTAAGCTGGTGATCTTAAAATGTCCTGCTTGTAATATTTCTTAATAATTAACAGTAAGTTCATTGTTCTCACTTATATCACTTTCTTCTCTATTTTCCACATCAATTGAGACTTTTTTTTACAAGTCATTTAGTAAATGGGGCTTTTTTCATGTAAAGACAGATAACTTTCCCTCTACTCTCTGAAGTTTTGATACTCGAGTCTCCAGAATTAACGGACAGTAACCAGTAGGTCTACACATGTATGACCAGGGTGACCAGATTCTAACATCTGTAAGGCGGGACAACATGGCCGGTGGCGGAGTGGGGGCGCGGGGCAGGGCAGGGCCTGACAAAAAGGCAAACTTTGATAAGCAGTTCTCCATAATCCCTTCTCAGCAATTATTTATTACAGTTTAACATTAGAAAATTAACAAAAATAATATAAAACTCATATTCTGGTGAAATAGCCATATGGAGGCCGAAAACCGTATATTCCCTTCTTGTTCTCCAGCCCGTTCGTGCATTCTTTCCAAAAATCGGGACTTTTTTAAGTCGCAGGAAACAGGACAAATTGTAAAGCAGAATTGTCCCGCCAAAATGGGGATATCTGGTCACCCTATGTATGACGTGTGCTTGGAGCATCGTGTGAAACAAAACCGAACATTCTGAAGCCTGTGGGCTCTAGATGCGACACACCCTTTTCACAGGAAGAGGCCAGAGATAATATAGGAAACTCAAGAAACATAGTGGCACAGAGGCTCTTGGCTTCCCGAGCATTTCCTGAAAAATCACTGATCTGAGGCAAATTGATAGGAAAAAAAGGCATCCAATTCCCTTTAACATGTTAAGTTTAACGCTGCAGCCTTCAGAATAAAGATTCACCATCTCACTGTGGTACAGAAGTTGATAAAGAATGAGGGCCTACATTGAGGCAAAACAGGTGTTAGTGATAAGACAGGATATGGAAAGGAAAAAAAGAGGCTTAGCTAGCAGAGACGATCTTGTATATTAATGGAAATTGTAGGTAGCAGCCCTCTGAAGCATAGATGGCAAATGTTTCCTTTCAGACCTTTAAAGATGTCAGACTCTTTTTTTTTTTTTTTTGAGACAGAGGCTCACTTTGTCACTCTTGGTAAAGTGCATGGCCCTGGCATCACATATAGCAACTCCAACTCCTGGGCTTGGGTGATTCTCTTGCCTTAGCCTCTCCAGTAGCTGGGACTACAGGTGTCTGCCACAATACCCAGCTATTTTTTGTTGCAGTTTGGCTGGGCGGGCCGGGTTCAAACCCACCACTCTCGGTATATGGGACTGGCACCCTACCCACTGAGCCACAGGCACTGCCCAATGTCAGAGTCTCGAGGTGATTCTTTCTTAGGGAGGAAAAGGAAGGGCGTGATTGTATTAACAGAGAGAGTCTCTACAAATGGAAGTTTCTCCCCAAAATGACAACTTTGCAGTGTCTTCTGGACCTATGACAGTCGTCTCAAATGGGTCAAAGACATATATTTTGAAGTAAGACATTCTGATCTCCGTCAAATGTAGACGATTTGGGGGAAAGATTAGTAAACCTCAGAATAATTGGTAATAGGCCATGACAAAGTTTGTCCAGAGTGCTGATGCTAGGAAGATAGGGAAGGACCTTCCAGACTCTCCTAAGGGACTCTCCTTACCTTCCATTGCCTCAAGCAATTGACCCATCTGGAAACAAGGACAAGGTCAGGCCTGGTGCAGCTCCAACATAATCCTGTTCCAAGTAACTGCCAGACCTGGGAAAATGAGGCACCTCTGCTAATCTGAAGCCCCCAGCCTGCAGGCGGATGGCCCAGGGACAGTAGGATTTGGAAAGTGACCTAGTGGGACCTCGGGCTAATTATCATGTCCTCAGCTGTCCATCAAAGTGGTTCCATGGTGAGTTCCGAACCACCAGGCAATACCAAATAGGACCCCAGATCATAACCAAGGCCCTTTTGTCACACAAGAGGCCTGCTCCTTGTCTGTGCAAAATGTATCTTGCTCCGTCAAACCTGTAATTCTCTTCCTCGATAAACCCCCTCTTGTGCTTCACTTGCTTTAGGTGGGTCTAGTCATTCATCAGCCAGGAGCACACCAAGAACTTCACTGCAGCCAACTACCTGAACCCCAAACGTGCAAACTCTCAGTCCTCTTGCCTGTGGTACTAGTCAGTCCAGTGTGAGTGATGACATTCTTAGGGGTGGAGGTACTAAATTACTTTCACAGGATGTGTCCTTTGGCAGAAGAAGGAAGGAAAGACCCTAGTGGCATCTTTTCTTCCCCAGCTGTCCTCAGCCTGAAGCAATCAGCATATCAAAGTGGCATAACTTTAGGCAGCGTTGTCTGAACTCCTGCCCTCAGAAAAGGATTTTAACTTCCAATTTCCAACCACCTTAAACAACTCATTCTCAATCTACCGGTCTAGGTCTGCATGTTTTGGTAGAAAAATCTCAAAAGGCCCTTATTCAAAACATCAAGGGATGCTTTACTCAAGACTACTGCAGTAGGCCAGAACCATTGTAATGGGGGAGAGAGATCAAATCGAATTTAAAACAGGTACTGAAACAAAAGCTGGAGAGGTATCTAAAGGCTGGAGTGAGCTGATGGAGAAGCGCTGGAAGAAGCTGAGGAGGTTGAGCTCAAGGTGATTAGACCCTAGAGGCGATTAGGCCCTCTGTGTTTGCTCATTGTCACTTACCTAAGTTAGAGTCCCACACTCCCACTGCACAGGGACCAGGGGCCCTATCTTTCTTAATGCTACTTTTCAACTAACTCCCAGATTAGTGTGAAAGAGAATGCTGGGTCATAAATTTACATCTTAATGGAGCAAAGACAGGCCATACAATTGCAAATTTTCTAAAGTGAATACTCAAGATAAGGGAGGTTAGGGGCTTATCATGGGGAAGCAGCTAGTCAAGACTTCGGTCAAACAGAGAGGAACTTTAAGGCTGTTTTAGTCCAATGTAGGTAGAAATGGAAGGAATACACACACACACACACATATTTTCTGGTTAAAATTTTTTTTTCTCTTGTGCAGAGGTCTAAGGGAACTAATATAAGTGTAATGAAAAACCAAGAAATGGTCTCTGCAAAACTAAGTCCATTTGAAGAATATGCAGAGGCCCCATAATCTTAAAAAAAAAAGTGACTTTATTTTATTAAGAATTAAAATTACTCTTATTTAAAAAAACACAAAATTTGGGCATTATCACTTATTTTTAATATCTAAGCATAGTCAATGAGCAATAATAGAATGTGTCCAGGGAAAGCATTAGTATCCTAAGAAATTCTTCGAGCACTTTTGTCAGTGAGCCATCTAAAGTCATGCAGATTGGTTTCATGAAGATTGTACCACCCTAATACA
>CAUYQV010131512.1:0-21780 GCA_963574575.1 Galagoides demidoff
AATATGAGTTTTATATTATTTTTGTTAATTTTATAATGTTAAACTGTAATAATAACAAATAATTGTTGAGAAGTGATTATTGAGAACTGCTTATCAAAGTTTGCATTGTTGTCAGGCCCTGCCCTGCCCCGTCCCCTGCCCCGCCCCCCCACCCCCTCCCACCTCCGCCATGTTGTCCCACTTTACAAATGTTAAAATCTGGTCACCCTACCATAACAGAGCTTTTGTGCATGGGTATGTGTGAGGTGTGTGTCTGCACTACAGTCCAAAAAAAGCTGGGAGTGAGTGCAGAGGAAGGCACCACATTCCAGGCAGAGGAACAGTATGTGCAAAAGCATGGCAGTGTGGCCAGGTGCAGTGGCTCATGACTGTAATCCTAGTACTCAGGTGGATTTCCTGAGCTCATGAGATTGAGACCAGCCTGAGCAAAGCGAGACCCTGTCTCTAAAAAATAGCTAGGCATTGTGGGAGGCACCTGTACTCACAGCTACTTGGGAGGCTGAAGCAAGAAAATGGCTTGAGCCTAAGAGTTTGAGGTTGCTGTGAGCTATGACTCCACGGCACTCTACCAAGGGCAACAAAGTGAGACTCTATCTCAAAAGAAGAAGAAGAAGAAGAAGAAGAAGAAGAAGGCTCAGTGCCTGTAATTCAAGTGGCTAAGGTGCTAGCCACATACACCAGAGCTGGCAGGTTCAAATCCGGCCTGGACCTGCCAAACAACAATGAGAACTAAAATCAAAAAATAGCTGGGTGGGTGCCTATAGTCCCAGCTACTTGGGAGGCTAAGGCAAAAGAATCGCTTAAGCCCAGGATTTGGAGGTTGCTGTGAGCTGTGATGCCACGGCATACTACCCAGGGTGATAGCTTGAGGTTCTGTCTCAAAAAAAAAAAAGCATGGCAGTGTAAGAGTATACCATAATAATCAAACATTTTATCAAGCCTCTTCTCACATGTTTGAGTGTCTATACAGCTAGGATCCTTGGTGTTCATTCATTTATTCACCAAACAGTGACCCAGTACCGGATGCTGGGGCCACTGGGATGAAAAAAAAAAAAATAGTCCCTGCCTCAGAGAGTGTTCAGCCTGTTGGGAAATTGCAGGACAGAGCAGTGAATTTCTTGATGATGGGCATGCAAGTACTGGGGGAGCCTGAAGAGAGGACTTGATGGGGACATGCAGGCACAGTAAGATCCCTGATGGAAGACATATGGACCCTGTGGGAACCCCAAGGAGGGGTCTGGCTAGGACTGGGGCTTAGCAGCTTTTTTCTCATTTATCAGTATTTGATATCTAGTCTTCAGAGGCTTTTATAGCTGGAAGGGCCCTTGGCAGCCCAAGTCTGTGTCCTTCATTATATGTGAATCTGCAGCCCTGGGCCTTGGAATCCAAGCCTCCAGGACTCCTATTTCAGGAGTGGAATTGTACTTGGCAAGGCTTGTCCATTGCCAAGCCTCACCCTGGGATCTTAGGGTCCCTCTACACAGCACCTTCTATAGCCCAAAAGTAGAATGGCAGGCTTGGGAGGCTGTTCCTGGGGCAGCCCTAGCTAGGCTCCCTCACAGCAGAGCCTGTCCTTCTCAGGCCAGCCAGGAGCACCGGGGGCCTTGGGCATTCATTGGTGCTTATTGTGCCACCACAGAATGGCAAGGATTGCTAGCCTTCCTATCACATTGGGCTGTTGTGAAGATGAGGTGTGCTGGCTCCCATGACTCGGGCTCTCCAGTAGGCCTTTCTGCTGGGAAGGTAAGGGGCTGCCCACCTTGCATTGTGGAAGGGTCAATGGCTGGCTTTCCCTTCTCCTCAGTGGCTCTAAAGGCATCCGTCACTTTAAAATTCTCTTCATTTCTAAATAAAATGATTTGTTAATTTGAATGAGTGATCGCAGCTCGCCTGAGCCTCTTTGCAGGCCTAGGAACAGCTTGTGGGCTCCCGGAGCCCTGAGCCGCAGGGCTGGCGCAGACTTGGAGGGGTTGTTTTCGATTTAAATGTGAATTGAATGAGGAGAAAAATGTTTCTCTTGGCAATTCCATAGGAGCTCACTCTTCTGACAGATGTCGGAGTTTATTATCCCATCGGGCCAGCGTTTTGTTGAGCAGAATTGCTAATTATTTCAGAGGCCTGGCTTATTTCAGAGGCCCAGCCACTGCCGAGGGAGGGAGGTGGTGGGTGTGGCTTTGGGCTACATCTGCCAAGGGGCAGGCACTGGGACGAGCGGCCCAGTCCCCCACCCCTCTACTACCCTCCCTGAATCTGTAGGTATTTTGGAATGAGCGTGCCCTGCTCCTTGGCCTCTGTTTCGTGCAGTGCCCTGGAGGAGGCAGTAGAGCCTGTCCTTACCACCACTGCTTTGACCTCAAGATAAGGACTCTGGAAGGTCATTCTTGGGGTCTTAAATTGCCTGTGTGTTTAGCAAGTCCTTGGGTAGTAGACGTGAAGACCCCAGAGAACCTAGTGATTTTTTTCTCTGTGTGAAGCCAAAGTCAATGACTATAAGATAAGGACTGTGCCTGGGCTATGCCTGTGTGCTCTGTGCAGGCCTATAGGGGTATAGAATGACAGTGTGCTGTGTCTGTGTGTTGGGAGCTCCCCGGCATGACTGCATGTACCTGGGAATGAGATGTCTGTAACCATGCTGCACAGACCTCTGATGCACTCTATCTCACTTCTGTCCCTAATCCCTGCATTGCAGGTGAAAGTCTTAGAAGAAAGACAGTCAGAGAGGGCTAGACCTCAGAAGGGATGGGCCAAGGCTGGCCAGCGTGCCACTCTGCCACTGTGGAGTGCCCCTGGTTTCAAGGGACTCCATAATGAATCAACTAGAGGGGTAGGTTTCATGGCAGAGAGGTAGCCCTGACAGCCAGAACCTGCCTTTGTTTTATTCAGCACAGAGACCTTATCCTTAGTTGGGGCAACTTAGAGAAAGGGTATACCCCCACCTATCTAGCTGAGACCTCAAGATTCCTGCAGGGCTTGGCCAGATAATTGTCCCTGACCTGGGACTGAGAGTGGGAGGTGGGGGAAGGTGCAGTTCCTCCTGCAGTATCCTCTGAGAACCACCCCCATCTCTCCCTCCTGAGCCCCAATACTAGGGGCTGTGTGCCCCCCAGTCCTGGCTAGCTCAGAATTTACCCTATTCCCTCCTCCACAATCCTCTACCAACACCCCTCCACCCCACCAGCTCTAGGCTGAAGCTCAGCTTTCTGGGTTTAACACAAAGGCAGCAATAGCAGCTGGGCAGGATTTTATAACCCTAATTAACACTGGATTCCCTGGGGGCCTTAGCTCTAGCATTCTGATGCAGGTAGACTAACAGCACAGGTGGGGAGGGTCTACCCCTGGTGTCAGGTGAGGGAAAAAGAAACTCAGCTTCCCCGTGCCCCAGATCCTGGGCCCTGGCAGCTACCCTAATGGAGGGCACTGGGGAAGCATGGAGCAGGGTGCCCATCCACCACCCCTTGGCTGAGATCGTGCCAGGTGTCTCTGATTGACCATACGTCCCTGGGAACCAGGCCCTCTCTCCTCTGGATAAAACTCTACCGTGACATCCTTCCATTAAATAGGGCATGTTCAGAAGAGAAAATTGCTACTATTTTCCCCTTTTACTTCACTGTCATCAAAAATTGATCCCATATTGCATCCTTATTTCAAAGAACAAGCTTAAAAAAATAAAATAAAAAATTCCCACTCCTCAGAGCGGCAGCTGCATCAGACTTCCCAATCCCTCCACCCAGAACTTCCCCCCCACAAAAAGGAAAGAAAAGAAAAATGTGACTGGTGAAGAAAGATACAATGTGGCTTTGGGATGCATGTGACCTGGGAGCGAGGTGGGGTGGGGCACATGACCATGCAGGCAGAAGGGGATTTTGATCTGGTGAAATGTGGTAGAAAATGGGGTAATTGGGGGAGGTTAATTTGGACCTAAATGCGGCAATTCGTTATCTCAATAAGAAATGTCTTGTTTTCCAGGGAGACGGCTGCGCTTGCCAGATGCCTGCCTACCCACTGTTGGGGTGGTGGCTCCGCAGTCAGTCTAGCCTCACAGAGCAGCCCACCCTGCCCAGCTGGGGGTTGAGGGGAATAAAGACTACTTAATTTTAATTTGGTTTATTCCCCCAGTTCATTTGGCAAAGTATTAAAAAGCTCTCCACAAAAGAACATCCATTAAAACACAGAATATGAATAATGAGGGCAGGGCAGAGGGCCAAGCTGAGGAGGCTGAGGACCCAGCACTTGGTCTATTTGAGCCTACAGGTTGACTCTGAGCCTTCTGGAAGTCAAAGGAAAAAGAGAGACCAGTGATTTGTGTTCTAACCAATGGGGAGAAGACATTTACATCAGCACCCCGGGAAGCTCTGACTTGCCATGGGATAGTTTTGGAGGAACTTTCAGGATGGTACCTCTCAGACCCACCTTTACCAGGAGGCAGGTCTGGGAGGTGGGACCTGGGCTCTGGTGTGACCCTGGCAAGTCCCTCCTCCCCAGGCCTCAGAGCCTCATCTTTTCTTTGCTGGGGTCACAAGAAGAGGCTGCTGGCAGTTCTGGGATCATGGGTCACAGAGTGTTGCCATTGTAGGCTGCGGTGCTGAAAGCCTAAGCTCAGCAGCTAAACACATTTAGGTTTAGGTCCCAGCTCCTCCTCCTGCCAGCTTTGTGGACTTGGTGCACTCAATACATTATTCTGAGCCTCCTTCTTCTGAAAAATGGACATGTAGCACCAGCCTTGTTCCCTGTGGTTGTGACAGTCACATGTGGACAATAGGTACCCATAAGTGATAACTGAGATCACAGAGGCATCTGGTGGACAGTTGGTAGGAGCTAGTATACAAGGTTGCCTTGGTCTGAGTGTCTAGCCTGATACTGGCTGCACTGTGTCTGGGGTGGGATTTGGGGATGGTGAATGTGGAGTCAAGTTGAAGCCTCCTCCCCTCCACCATGAATTCTGTGAGGTGGGGCTGGGTCTGACTCATCCTGTGTCTCTGGCACCTAGTATAAGTCACAAACATGTTAGTCAAAAGAAGAAAGAAGAGAAGTCTTAGAAACAAGGGCCTTTTTCTTTCATTCCACACTGTGGTGTTGATTGAGATAACATAAAACAGGGTGACACTCATAGCAGTGAGTAGGGCACTGGCCATATACACTGTGGCAGGCAGGTGTTGTGTGAAAGTTTCTTATGAGTGGTCAGTATAATAGGTGTAGATTTTGTATTGGAATAATTATGGTATAAAGGAGACTACCGTTTTATGGCAGATAGCAAAAATCTTTGAAAACTGTTAAGACTAAAAAAGGCCAATTGTTCTCAACCTCAAGCTATCTGGAGGCAGTATCTTAACTTTGCAAAATCACAATTTGGAGATCCTGGTGACATGCCAGGGACACGCTGTGTGCCCTGGCCCCCTGGTCTGGGCACAGGAATTTTATCTCCTTGATGTCAAAAGCCATATGGAGTTCTGCCTCAGTCTCTCTCCTGAATTGTGCCAGGCAAGATTTGTACATGCTCACTCTCAGAAATGGCAAAGGCAAAGACATATATACCTTTCACCTACAGGCAGGTTCAAACCTGGCCCAGGCCTGCTAAACAACAATGACAACTGCAATAAAAAAATAGCAGGTTTTTGTGGCGGGTGCCTACAGTCCCAGCTACTTGGAGGCTGAGACAAGAGAATTGCTTAAGCCCAAGAGTTTGAGGTTGCTATGAGCTGTGATGCCACAGCACTCTACTCAGGGTGACAGAGTAAGATTCTGTCTCAAAAAAGAAAAAAAAAAAGATAACATAAAACAAAAAGATCATAGGCTGGGGTAAGGGGGAAGATGAAACAATGGACAAATCGAGGGCATATTTGAGGAGGGGGCCTGGTGAGGAGGGGGGTGAAGTTGTAGCCCAGGAGGATCCATTTGTCCAGGCATGAGTGGGCAGGCAGTGAGGCCTGTAGATCCAGAAACCATGGCCCAATGAGCCCCCCCTAACACCCAGTCCCAGCAGGATGCAGCCCTGCCCCACCTGTGCCTTAGCAGGGGAGTTCTGGACTTGAAGGTTGTTGCATGTGCATGTGCACATGAGCATGTGTAGGCACACATGCTTCTGTGTTCACACACATGCATTTCTTTATGTCTGCCCATGTGTACATGCAAATACACATCTCCTCCTCTAATTCCAAGCCTTCCACCCACAGGATTGCAAAGCTGTTGACCACAAAGTCAGTTGAAGGAGAACTCCTTGCCCATACTAAAGCCACAGACTTCTGACATCCTCCTGTTTGGCACACTCCCCTTGGTAAATGCCCAGTCATGAGTCCCACTTACTCACCTTTCCTGTGGAGAAGTCCTGCAGTGAGGTAGCCTGGGGGCAAGTAGAAACACGGGGCTCCAGAGTGCTGGGGAGGACCTACCCCGGTGATGGACTGGCAGACCTGGGCTAGACAGAGCAGTGAGCTGGAAATTAGGTGGCCCAGAGGCCTGAATATGTTGTGTGGGCTGAGGCTGAACTGATGATGGGGCACAAAGACTCTCCCTGCCCCAGAGAACACCTAACTCTAGAAAAGGAAAGCAGACCCAAGGGTGATGATCATATTCTCTGCTTAGCCTCACTTCCTAGGGGAGTCCCACCTCTTCCCAAACCTTGGTTTCTTTACCTGTGAAATGGAGTAAAGATGGCTTACAGCAGAACTCTAGTAAGCCTGTGACAGGTGCATAAGGGTACCCCTGGGACCTACCCAGCCAGCCCAGGACCCTAGTCTGCACCTCTGGGGAATGGGCCTGGCTCTGAGCTTTTGCCCCTCACAATACCTCTTTCAGGCAACCATCGTCCTTCTAGGCAGAGCCAAGCACAGCTTCCCACTATGAGTCCATGGGTCCCAGCCCTGTAGCCATGAGGATCCCAGGCTACGCCTGGCAGCGGTGCAGGAGGTTGACCACAGATAGAAGAGGGGTTCTGGGGACCAGCACTCACTGGGTGACCTTGGGCAGGGCACATAACTTCCTACTTTCTTTCAGGGACCCCCCACCTCCTCTGGTCTCAGTCTGTGCCCTGGGAAAGGGACAAGAATTCTGAGGCTGCACAGGACAAGTGCCCTGAGCAAATCTGAGACAGAGCTTGGGCCTGCCCAGGTCTCCTCCTGCCCCCTGGAACCCTGCCCCAGCCACATGGTGTTCCCTATTCCATGCTGTCTGACCCACAGCCAGGTAAAGGCCCCTCCTCAGAGGGTCTCAGGGTATCTCCTGGGCTAATCAGTGAGTAGCAGAGAGGGACTTGGTGACATGGCCCCAGGGTCAACCTTTCTTCCTTCCCTCAAAGAGCTGTGACTACAGACAAACTGAGTATCCACCTCCGAGCCTCAGTTTCCTTTTCTACAGCGGGGTAGGAATGGGACCTGCTTTATAGGGCACCTGCGGGGATCAGTGGGTACAGTGAGCACTCAGTGACATTGCCCATGACAGTGGGTCTGTTTGAGGCACAGACAGTGCTAGTGCTGGCTCCTGAAGGTGCTTTTCCAGGCCCCTTTCTGACCTGCCTATTTCAGGAGTGCTTTTTACTCAAAGCCCTACCCAGTCACCCAGCCATGGGTCTCCCTTCCCTGGAAACTGCTCCCCCTTCCTGCAGCTTGCTCTGGTGCTTCCTCTAGAGTTACTTCCTCTTCCAGGCAGCCCCTGGGGTCCACACTCCCCTCTCCATGGAGTTGTCTGACTCTACCACTGGCCCTCCCTTATAAACCTGAGTGCAGCTGGCCTCTCAGTAACCAGCACTGTGTGTTTTCTCATCCATATGGCCATGTTCCATGGATGGTTAGGTGTATGGTGCCATTTTCCCATCTTACAAGGAGAAAAACTGAGGCCAGGAAAGCTGAAATCACTCAGTTAGGGTGGATCTGAATCCACTGTGGGTCCATGACCGGAAGGGTCTCTCCTACAGAGTATCCAACCCAAAGGACTGAGGAGATGAGGGGCTGAACCTGTTGGGATTCAGGGGTTCCTTTCCTGTGATGACATGAAGGAAAACCGACTTTCAGACCCTTGTCCCAGGAGAGACACCTTTTAGGTGTCCCTCACCTAAAAGGAGGTGGAGACAACAATGATGCCCCAAATGGAAGGCACTTGCTACCCTGTTGCTGCCCCACCCTCTCCAGCTGGTGCCATGACTCTGTGGCCATTACTAGGCATCTGTAAGGCCCAGATGGACCCTACCTGTCATGGAATGGTCATGCGGCATGGAGTGGGCACAAGGCCCAGGAAGGAGCAAGGCCGCTCCGTCTGCCCACCCTCCTCTCACTTGGCAGCAGTGAGTCAAAGCCATTAGTGCCTGGCAGTCCATGTCCCACAGCTCTGACAAATGCCTTAAATGTTGTCACCACGGCTCCAGCTGTCCCACCGGCCGCCTTTACTCCTCATAATAACCAAGTGTCGAGGCTGATTGCAGCAGCAGGACGCAGCCAGTATTCAGAGCAGCTTTTACGCTGGGCGTTTCCACCTAGCAGCCAGGCTGTGACCATCCCACCCTCCACCTCCAGTCCTTTGTCCACTTGTCACTTCTGCTTGAGCCCCCAGCATTGCCTCCAGGACAGACATTACCCACCTTTATGTCCCAAAGCTGGTGGGCAGCCACCCTATGGGGTGGCTGGGGAAGTACAGAGGGATCTCAGGCAGCTACACTAAACAGGGTGACAGCCAGGATGCAACGATCTGGCTCCAGCTCCTACTCTTCTGAATGATATCTTTGGGGACCCCCAACTATATTTTGGTGTAGCCTCATCTCTCACCTTGCTATCCAGGGAGGCAGGGAGTGGGCAGAGCCCAGCTCTGGCATGGACAAAGCTGGATTCCAGTTTGAGCTCTGCCATTTGATTGCTGTGTGGTCTTGGACAGGTAATTTACTCTCTCTGAGCCTAGGTGACCTCATCAGTGGAATGGCAATAATGATTGGGCTTCATGGCACTTATAGGGAGTATGTGTATAATGCAGTTATATACTTTGGGAGAGTTTCAGCCATGCTGGTAAGCATAGACACTTGGGACATAGGTCCTTGGGCCGAGGAAGACTCAGGAAGACCAAAGGCCTACATCAGCTGCCCTGGCCTTGACCGCTCTCCTCCCCACAGAGAAGCCTATTTGTTCCCCCTCCAAATGTTAGCCCCCACTTAGAATCTGCTCTTCCCTTAATCTGCCCTGGTCCTTCAAGTTGTGTCTACTGTTCCCTTTACCAAAGCTTATATGGTTTAGTCTAACAGGCTTCTCTCCCATAGGGTGTACATGCTCTTTGAGCCAGCCCTGGATGCTCACCATTCTCCTTTCACTGTCTACCTTCATCTTTACACAATCTCGTGAGATTGGGAGTTAGAGGCCCCATTTCAGACATGAAGTAATCAAGATTCAGAGAACAGCATCAGTTGTCCATGTCACACAGAGCCAGTTATCCTGGCTCTGTTCAATGGGGCACTATGATTGCTTATCACTTTTTGCCTGGCCCCAGGTCCTTTGCTAGAACCAAGGGCCCTGCCAGAGTGGATGGGTACCACACCTGCCCCCTGGCCTTTGAGGGCTTCCCTCCTGAGACACTTAGGTATGTTACCCAGGCCAGATTTGGGTTGATTGTGAGGTCTCTGGTCACTAAATCATTTTTTTTTTTGAGGCAGTCTCACTTTGTTGCCCTTGGTAGCATGCCATGGCATCACAGATGACAGCAACCTCAAACTCTTGGACTCAAGCAATTCTCATATCTCAGCCTCCTGAGTAGCTGGGATTACAGGAGTCTGCTACAGCTATTTTTAGAGATGGTGTCTCACTCTTGCTCAGGCTGGTCTCAAACCTGTGAGCTCAGTCACTTCACCTGCCTTGGCCTCCCAGAGTGCTGGGATTACAGGTGTGAACCTCCACACCTGGACTTTAAATCTTATTTTTTTTTTTTTTGCCAGGGTTGGGTTTGAACCCACCACCTCCAGTGCATGGGGCCAGCACCCTACTCCTTTGAGCCACAGGCTCCACCCAATCTTTTTTTTTTTTGAGACAGAGTCTTATTTTGTTGCCCTAGGTAGAGTGCTATGGTGTCCTAGCTCACAGTGACCTCAAACTCTTGAGCTCAAACAATCCTCTTGCCTCAGCCTCCCAAGTAGCTGGGACTACAGGCGCCCACCACAATGCCTGGCTATGTTTTTTAGAGATGGGTTCTGGCTCTGTCTCAGGCTGGTCTCAAATTTGTGAGCTCAAGTGATCTGCCTGCTTTGGCCTCCCAGAGTAATAGGATTACAGGCATAAGCCACCACACCCTGCCTCACTAAATCATTTGTTTATAGGTTCCCTAACCCTCTGATGATGCTGGAGGGCAGTGGTCAGAGAAAGGTGAAGAGTGAGTGGTCTCTGTCTGTTCATCTAACTTTTCTCTGTGCTGCAGAAGTAATGTGTACAGGTAGTAGTGAAGGCAGTAATGGTGGTGATGATTACCAGGAGACTTGAGGCACCAGCTGAGCTGGCCCCAGTGGGGTGATGGTGAGAGTAATGCAGCTGTAAAGGTGATGGTGATGGTAAAGGCAGTGATGGAGGTAGTGTTAGTAGTGGGCAATGGCTGTGATGGTGGAGCTGATGGTAATGGTAATAACAGGAGCAATATTGACAGTGATGATGGCAGTGGTGAATGGATAATGAGGGTAAGGTTGGCATTGGTGATAAGGGTTACAGTGGTGGTGGAAGGTAGAGTAATGCCGGCAGCAACCAGCATTGCCAAAATAGGGATGTTAGCAGTGGTTAAAGGGAGAACGCCAGTAATGATGGAGATAATGGTGATGATGGTTACAGGAGTAACATTCTGGTGGTGGCTGGGGTAATGTGGGTTGTGGTGATGGGGATGATAGGACTGACCTTGCCTTGTGGCAGCCCACCAAGCAGCCTTATCCCACTTGTCCTAGTGGGAGACAGGACACAGTAGGGCTTGCTTGGTTCTTCTTTTCTTTTAACCTCTGGTGGGCACAGCCTTCTGGGTAATGAGATGTAAATTGACAGAAAAGACAATGAGCCAGCCTGCTACCGGTGGGGCAGCTTTTAGAGTCAGGCTGATTGCCTCCATGCCAATTTGCATGACATTAGCTGTGTATGCCTTCTTCAACAGGCCCATGCATTTCATCAGAGGTCACCCGGATGGTTGTATCCAATAAGGGATAACAACCTATAATCCCGGACCAGGGCCAGGGGCAGCAGAGTCACTCTGACCCTGACTTGAACAAGACTCCAGGATGTGGCTTCAAGGAGTCTGGGTCAATGAAGGGCAATGAATTAAGGGTGGAGAGTTGGGCAGGGGGACTTTATAGTCAGGGACCATGGCTAGCCGAGGAGGTCTGATTTGGCCAGCACCATGGTCCCATCTGAGCATGTGATACAAAGGTGACAAACAGGCCTTACAAAGGCCTGGGCGTAGGATGACTCTGTACAAGTCCAGGCTCTGTCCCTAACTGGCATGGTGGCCTGGGAATTTCCTCCAAGCCTGAGCTGCCACATTGTGCAGAGAGGTCAGTGGGCCCCTGATCTTGTGGTCTCCACATTGAAGGTAATGATCACCAAAGCATGCCCTTCCTGTGGTATGCTCAGCTAGAGTGGTTAGAGTCAGTTCTCTGTGTCCAAGGTCAAGCATTGCTGCCCTTTCAGCAGGCCCACCCTGTCTGTCACTGTCACCACAACTCAAGACTACATCTGGGATCATTCCTGGAATGTGGTCCAGAGGGGCCTAGGCAGGATGGGACTGAGGAAATTGCCCAAAGCTGGCACTATAAGCCAGTCTGCCTGGCCTTCTCACCTCTGTCCATGGTGCTGAAAGTCTTGGCCTAACCTGCCTGACTTTTCTCCTTCCCGTTCTCCTGCTGCACTTGCTCTCTAACGCTGTAACCCCTCTCACCCAGTGCAACCCATGACTCCACACTCCTTCCCCAAAACAGGCAACAGTGGGGTCAGGGGCTCTTCCTCTCTGCCTTCCACCCCAGCCCAGCCAGTACCCCCTCTGGCACAATCCTGTGCCCCTCTGGCCCCACCTCCCTCTTCACTGTCCCATTCCTTCTTTTGAGGTTGAGCCTAATCAGAGCTAATCAGAAAATTATGAGCTGCCTGATTACTGATTAGATTCCTAATGTTAATAGAGTCAAGAAGGGCCCGCTCCTCAGGCTGCGTTTTAGAAAAAGTATAAAAATAACATCGTGTAAAGGGAGCCTAGTGACCTGGCTGGGACTTGGGCTCTGCTGCTCTAGTTGAGGTGAGGAGCTCAAACTCAGCTTTCATGTGAGAATATATTCCACAGCAGAGGGGCTTCTTAGCCCCCTCAATTCTACCAGTGAAGTTGCCACTCTGGGCAGCTCTTATTGTGAAAGCCTTCAGCAAGTTCTGTGCTCAAAATAGTGGGACTGAATTGCAGCATAGGAAGTTCAGTAGAGTATAAAGAAGAACCTATGATGGTGCCCCACATCAGATTAGGGCCATGTCTGTACTCCTCCCTAACCTGCTCATGCCTAGCACAGGCCATGTACATAGTGGGTGCTCACTAACCCCACCCCTCTCATTTCTTAACAAGAAGGAGGGAGGGTCACATCAACCCCTACCCATGTGAACTACCACCCTCACATGTCCTGCCTCTAGACCATAGGCATAGAGGCATCTGAGAAGGCTTCTTGGAGGAGGATTTAGGGCATGTCAGGAAAACACACTAGTCTGGAGCCAGGGCAGGGGATGCTGAGCTTCCTGAGGACTCAGCTTCTGGTTGACCTGGCCAGACAAGGCACTCATGTCAACAGTTTCAGCTTTTTCTTCCAGCAGAGCCCTGGTGGCTTTTGCTTCCTGACCATTTCATCACTGACTTGGCACCAGCTGAATGGGGCTGGTGGGTGGCATTTTCACAAGATCCAGTGTGAGATTGAGATCCTGGGGAGCAGATATTAGCATTTCAGACCCCAGAGGCAGCCCCTTGGACTGCTCTGCATGGGGTACCAGGTGAGGCCTGTACTTATTAGACTCAGCCACTACCCAGACCTTCACTGCCTATACCATCTCTATCAGTGCTGCTGCTGGCCTGATTTTTGCTGTCTTGATCCCAGGGAAACTTAGGGCCTCCAAGCCAGAAGGTCCCTGAAAACACCTCTTGATCCATCCCTTGCCCCATGGACCATGATGAGAGCCTGAGGCCACTTAACACTTCTGCTCTGAGTGGGCTTGCCCAGCACTGGAGCCTCACAGAACCATGAACCAAGTGCCTGCTCTCAAGGGACCATACCTGGAAAGGAGTTGGACACATGCAATGATAGAAACCCTACAGAGGATTCTGGGAATCCAGCCTGGCAGGGTACCAGGCTTCCTGGAGGAGGTAGATGAATACTGACTCCAAAAGGATGAGGAGGAAGAGCCAGGGGTAGAGAGGAAGAAGGGAAGTCCAAGCTTAGGGCACAGCACAAACAAGGCCTTGGAACCTGAACATGTCAGGAAGACAGAGTTCAAAGTCAGTGGGGTGCAAAAATGATAAAGTTGACAGAAACTTGTAACGGACATTGACAGGAAGTTGTCAGGACATCCAGGAAGCACTGAGAAGGGTACAGGAGCCATGGTGGTGGTGCAGGAGCTTGTGGGGAAGGCCTGAAGGTGTGGGAACCTGGCAGATGAGCTCATGCCAAGCAAGTTGAGGGGGCCTGAAGTTGAGTTGAGGGACTCAGGAGAGGTCAGGTCAGGAAGGTGAGAAGGACGTCTTGGGAGGGCTTCAGAGGGAACCAGCTTCCAAAGGATAACCTTGAGGAAGTGACAGCCCAGCTTGGGTGGGGTTGGATGAGCAGGATACTCAAATGGATCCTGGGTGCCTAGGTGCCTGCCTGAGGCAGGACAGGGCTGGAAGCTAGGGGGTAAGGAGGGTTGCTGAGGGGCAATGAACAGGAGCTCCCAGTAGAGGTAGTGCTGAGGAGAGGCATAGCCCGTTGGCATAAGCTTCAGAGATGCCAGTCAAGCCAAGGTCAGAAGGCCCAGGAGAGAAGCCAATTTTGGGGGGGAGGGAACCAGTCAGGAGGTGCCTGGGGTGAAGAAAAGTAAGGAGAAACCCAGGAGCTGGGATTGTGTCTCTGATTTCCAAAGTGAGTCCATATTCTGCTCTCCCCCATACCCTGTTCTCTATCCACTTCCCAACAGCTCCAAAGGGAGCAGGGCGGGGTTCTGTTCCCCATTATACAGTTGGGAGATTGAGGTCCAGAGAATTGAGGGCAGTGCTCCCCAAGTTATGTGCTGTGTCAGTTGCCAAGCCTCAGGAATTGAGGCCTCCCAGCCTCTGTTTCAAGAAGTGGTGAGGGACCATTGTCATACCCATGCATACACATCTGTGTCTAGAACGTGGCCTGATGAGGGGTCAGGAGTACGATGCTCCATGGGATGCTCCAATAATGTGTCACCCTGCTCCCCTAACAGCACCCGACCTGATACTATCTGCATGAGTTTTTATAAGGATGAGAAAAATGCTAATGGATTATGGCTCAATAATTTAGTGGAAGGAAAACTGACAAAACTGGCAAAAGTTATGAGGAATTCCACCTGGCATGCCAGGGACCGATTTACCTGCAGATATGTGTGGCTTTCATGCTGGGGTCTGAGTAGTAGTGCCAGCTAGGTTGTCAGGTTCTAACCCATTTGAGCCCATGTGGGATTGGGCTGGGCAGGGCAGTACGTAGCAATGAGCCCCAGCAGCTCTGGGTTTATCAGGGGCCAGACTAGGTCCAGAACCAGGGCCCAAACATACACCTGAAGCTGTTTGTTAGATTTATTGGTTTATTTCTTATCAGGGCACCTCTCATAAGTGCTCAGCAGGGAACCTGGGAGCAATAAGGAGTGACTGGGTAGAGTAGAGACCTACAGCCTTGAGAGCCAGGACTGTACTGCAGCACCAGCTGTAGCTTTCCAGGTCCACACTCACCCCCATTCCCCCAAAGCATCCTGGAGGTGGGCTTCACCTGCATTTCTGGAAAACTGGTTTGTAAATTCAAGCCCCTGTCCTTGCCCCTCACCCTGTTCACATTGGATATATTTGGCTCCTGTCCCCTGACACACACAACCCACCTTTTCTGCACCGATTGTGGATCTAGTCTAAAACTAAAGCAATGAAGTCGGTGGAATTTATGTGGCCTCCTTGAATGGCACTTTACTGCCTTTGTTTCCCTGAGAAGGAGTGTCTCAGAGCTCAGATCTTCCTCCTCTTGATGTTAGAATGTTCACTTTCTGGTTACATATTACTTTCTTTTTTTTTTTTTTTGAGACAGTCTCAGGCTATCACCCTGGATAGAGTGCTGTGGAGTCACAGCTCACAGCAACCTCCAACTCTTGGGCTTAAGCGATTCTCTTGCCTCAGGCTCCCAAGTAGCTGGGACAACAGGTGCCCGCCACAATGCCCAACTATTTTGTGGTTGTTGCAGCAGCTGTCATTGTAGTTTTAGTTGACCCAGGCTGGGGTTCAAACTCTCCAGCCTCAGTGTATGGGCTGGCACACTACCCACTGGGCTATGGGCACCACCCACATCCCACTTTCTTAACAGGTACCCTGATAAGAAAGAAACCAATAAATCTAACAGACAGCTTCTGGGAGACATTGAATTGTTTTAAGTGTCCTATTTTGACAAATTAAACATGGCAACTATCTTTGGGAGCCTAAGATGTTCTGGGAAATCCTGTCTGGTCTGAAATTCCAGCCTCTAGGATACCAGGTTCTCTAACCCTATTGGTCACTGTCTGGCCCTCTCCATCTCCATCAAAGCCTGCCCCTCAGTCCCCTCACTTCACATTTTTTCTGGTAAATTAAAACAAAGCTTGCCCCTCCCAGACTGGACCAAAGGGCACAGGAATTGATAGCCACGGCTGTGTTGCCTCCAGGGAGAGAGCATTGCCCTGCTGCAGAGGGAAATGGAGACTTGAATGAGTTTTTCCTTGTTACATGTATTCTGACCTTATTTTAAAGATCCATTTTACTAATCTTTTTTTTTTTTTTAACCAACTAGTGGAAGATGTGTGCGGCCAGTGAGGGAAAAGGTCAGGGAGCCTGTTGCTGCCAACAACACAAGGGCCTCATATGGTGGGCTTCCCCACTGCACCCTCCCTTCCAGGAGTGTTTGTTATTTTCCTTGCAGATTTTCAGTTACTGGAATTCTGGTCTGGGACATGAGTACTTGTTTTCCTATCTTGGTGGTGGTTTTATCTTTAAGCTGGAAACATGGTTAATACTGGAAGAGCAAGTATTAACCTTAAGATGTGTCTTGGGACAGGAGCCATGTCCACTATAAACACAGCAAGAAGTGATAAAAGGGGCCTTGCAGAATGGAGGGCTAAGTGCCCATCTTATCTGAGGAGGTGCTAGTGTCAGGTTTACCTGACAGGAAAGCACTCCCACCAGTGTGTCTCCATCACTCACCGTGCATATGTCATGAATCTCTTTCATCCATACTGCCCATCCTAGTGCACCTCTCCTCACACCTCAGAACCCAGCAAAATGGGAGTAGGTACCGGTCCTCCTCTCAGAAGGTCATAGTGAGTGAGGTTGTGCCCAGTTAGTTCTAAGCACATCATGTGCCACAGAGGGCCAGCCATCACTCACATAGAAGGTGCTGCCTGTCTATACGTACCACCCCCAGACCATGAGTTGTGCAAGGATAAGGCCAAGTGGGGACTCTCCCAGTCCCTGACTGTGGACAGACCTGCTTGGAGCAGGAGGTGGATGCACAGATAGATGCCTGCTCCAGGCCAAGGCAGCAAGGAGAGATTCATAGGGTTAGGATCCCTCAACCCTGCCTGCACTTCTGCCCCTAGAGCTCCAGCTCCCTCCTTGCTGAGCTGCATCTTGCTTCATTATTATGCAGATATGTTTTTAGACAGTTTTAAATATGTATATTATTTACTCATTAGACCATAACAGCTCTGGAAATTGGAAATCTGTATTTAGTATCTATCTGTGCACAATTCAGAGCTAATACAGGTGGGGAGGGGGAAAGGGTGACAACAGGGACAGTGCTAAGCTCACTGGGTACTCTGGTGTTCACCCTCCTCTACAACCTGGACCCAGGGACACCAAGGCTCAGAATAGCACTGTGCAGGCCCATTACTAATCCCTTCTTCTAAGGGATAACGAAGGAACCATTCTGAGGGGGAGAGAATCACCTGGCCAGATCTGGCTTCTTCCCTGTGATGTTCTCTGCCAATGCTGCTGGGCCTTGGCTTCAGGCAAAACTGAGTTTGATGTCCCCTCCACCACTTCCTTGCCAGGGGCCTAGGACAGTGGTAGTAATGTCCCATACCTCAATCCCCTCAGCCATTAAAGGAGAGAAACAGAAGAACCTACTTGCTGGAAAGGCTGTGGGGTAGAAGAGGCCCAGTTGTCTGCCTGGCATTTGGTGCACTGCAGATGGTGATGCCCTGGCCTAAGGTGGGTGCCAGGGCCATGTCTGGTGTTATCCTATCATTGCTGCCTTCCTTTCAGCCCTCTGGCAGCATTCTTAAGGCACCAACTTGGTGCTGGGACTTTGCTCTTCTTGCTGCCCCCCACCTTTAACCCAAAGCCCCCTTCCATTACCACTTCTGCCTGACTCAGTCCCCAGTGCCCCCCGATCTCAACATCCGGAATTGCACAGGCTTAAGACCTTTTATTCTGAGCCTCTCATATCTTCTAGGAAGCAGGGGTACCTAATTAAGACTTAAAAAAACTCTCACAATTTCTCCCTCTGAGCTATACAGAATAAATCCTATTTAATGGGCAATTGCACCCCAGGCCTTTTGGAGCTACTACCACCAGAGAGAGGGGCTCCCAGGTAAGGGGATGGTGAGGGGAGAAGGTCAAGGAGAAAGAGGGGAGTACCTAGCCCAGGAGGAGGAGCAGGCCCCAGGGTGATGGGGACACCTGAGGGCTGCAGCCTTTCATCCCCCTCTGCTCCAGGCCTGCAGGGGGCCCTGGCATCCAAGGGTTGGCCTCTGAAGGACACCCATCTTGGCCCAAGTCTCTTATCTCAAGTCATTGTCTGTCTCAGTTCCAAGGCAATTGAAAGATATTTAACAGTGAAATTTGAAGGTATCTGTGGAAGGGGCTGCTCCCCAGGGGAGTATTTTCCCCAGCCTAGTGCACTACAAGTCCTCCTTCTTGCCTTTTCCTATAAGAACATTCCCAGAGCTAAAGGAAATTGATTGTTAAGTGAAACTCTCTAATAATTGCCTCTAAAAATGCCCGCTGTTATTGTGATGGACTTGGCTGTGAGCAGACCCACTCAGCCGTCCCACTGCAGTTCCTTCTAATGCCATGGCCATGATGGGAGGGACATCACAGGCCACACAGGCCACCATCAATGACTTTGTAGCAGTAGCACCCTCATAGGCAGCCCTCACCCCCCAGGATGTTGTGAGGAAGAAAGGATCAGAGAGGTTAAACCACACACATGGCTGGCCATGTAGAGCCAGACTCAAGTCCAGGCCCCGACACAGGTCCAAAGACATACTTAACTTGACTCAGCAGACATTCATTGTATGTCCAGGGCTAAGTTACTAAACTTAGCATCCAACACTCCCCCCACCAAGCCCAGAGCTCAAGGGGGACGGCAGACAAGCCAGAGGGTTCCCTGACTGTCACAGTGGGGACAGGTGCAGGTTTGGTAGGAGTCAGGAAGTGGTAAGAGAACCTCTCAAAGATGAGGGAGTAGAGACTACAGGAGTCTGGGCAGGAGTGGAAAGGAAGGGGCCAGAATGTTTAGGAGCCTAGGAGCAGGAAAACCAGAGACTGCAGGCAGGTCCAGAAGTAGAGCCCACAGCCTGAGTTGGAGCCACTTGCAGGGGGACAGACATTCAGGGTCAGGGCCAGGAATAGAGCTCATCTCCCCCATACAGACAGGGGGATGTCTCCTCCCTTTGTAGACAGGACCAAGTTGGCACCCCAGTTCTGTCCCTGCCCTGCTGGCTATCCTGGTAGGTTCTCCCCTTACCTCTGTGCCTCAATTTCATTCTCCATCCTTCTTGCTCCCAAGCCATCAGGAAGACCCAAGAGAGGTGGAAGGGAACTTCTAGGAGAATGATCCCTGAGCAGGTCTGACTATTGTAGGCTCTGGATAGGAGCCCAACTGAGTGTCAGCATAGACCGGGGAGGTAGGGCTAAGCTTAGACATCCCTGCCTCAGGACATGTTCTGCCTGGGAGGGGAGGGAAAGCGCACCTTGTCCAGAGGCTGGACAAGAGCAGAAAGAAACTTCCCGAAGAGGTAGCATAATCTGATAGGGCTGACAAGGCAAAACAAGCAGATAACAGAGGAAAGCCCAGAGGTGGGCAGCAGCCAACCACGGAAACCTCAGGGGATTGGCCGGCTATAGGCAGCTGCTAGCAGTTAGCAGAAGAGGGCTGCCTAGAATCTACCCACCCTCTAAGGAAGTTCTGTTACTATTGCCAATTTACAGGTAGGATGTTGAGGGCCAGAGGGCTGAAGTTGCTGATTGAGAAAGCCAAGTTTTGAACCCAGGGCAGTGCTCCAGGATCCCTAATGCATACTGATGGGTGATTCCAGTCCTTTCACCCTCTTCCTGGGACCACATGCAGCCATAGTCTTGCCCACTTTAGCCTATTGGCTGCCTCAGCCCTTCCTCCCCCACCACCAGGCCTGCCTGTTTAGCAGTTTCCACACGTCCAGTACCCAGGGATGGACTGATTGATCTGTAACACTGAAAAAATAATAATAGCTTGACCATTTCTGAGGATTAAAGGTAATTCTTTCACTATGGCTATTGCGATTCTGTTATTCACGAGTCAGTGGGCTGACCTGGGCTTTCGAGCCCAAAGGACTCCATGAGCTCAAGGAGGCTGGGCACTGGGTTGTGTTGTGTTATGTCTCCCTTGCCCTGTCTGGTGGACTGGGAGCTGGAAGGGCCTATTGCCCCCATGTTTGGAGGTCTGGGAATCCTACAGTCATAGCTGAGCCCTGCAAGGGTAGAGAAGCTGCATCCCCAGCCAGCAGTGGAGGTAGGGGCAAGAGAGGACAGTTTCTCAGGGTCATGGCCCACTTTGGAGACTTCTATTAGTGCCAGTTTGGTGTCTGCAACCCCATCTACCCTGTGGCTTTTCTGTGACAAGAGACCTGATCTGGTTCCACACTCTACCCCGACCTTAGCCCCTGAGAAGGGTGTGGCCTCAACAGAGCCCCAGGTGGATTCCAGGCCCACTCTAAGGAAGATCTGGGGTTCTTATGTAGGTAGTGGGCCACCACATGCTGAGAGATGGGTGCCAGTGATTGGCCAAGTTTCACCCCCAAGGGTGCAACCTCAGGGGCTGCCTCCCTAAGTTTTACAGCTCTTCCAGGCCAAGCATTGAGCTTGGTGCCTGGTGCATTCTAGGTGACAAATGCTATTAACTGTACCTGTCATACAATAATGTCTTCTGTGGAAAGGCACTGCAGGCTTAGCAATTGGGCGCCTCACCTATCTCAGCAGTTGGGACCAGGGGGCAAGTGCTGCAGACATTTGTGGTTTAGGCTAAGAGGAGCCCCCAGGATGGAAAAAAAAGGAGTCAGGCACAGGTGGGCCCTACATACAGAACCTCAAAATAGCTTAGTCTCTATATGCAGGGCAGCAGAGAACTCCTGAAGGATTAGGGGCAGGGGAGAGCAACATGATCAGATCAACATTTTTGAGATAAGACTCCAGATGTGGCTGGCGCCTGTGGCTCAAGTGGCTAAGGCGCCAGCCACATACACCTAAGGTGGTGGGTTCAAATCCAGCCCAGCCCGCCAAATAACAATGACGGATGCAACCAAAAAAAAAAAAAATAGCCAGGCGTTATTGGCAGGCACCTGTGGTCCCAGCTACTTGGGAGGCGGAGGCAGGAGACTTGCTTGAGCTCAGGAGTTGAGGTTGCTGTGAGCTGTGATGCCACGGTACTCTGCCCTGGGGGACAGCTTTAGGATCTGTATAAAAAAAAAAAAAAAAAAAAGACTCCAGATGTTATGTGGAGAATAGATGAAGAGGACAAGAGGAATACTAGCTCCTGGGCCAGGACAGAGCCTGCACTGGGCATGAACAATAGATGATTAGAGTGATGTCAAGGGTAGAATGTAGGAGGCAGAGGAATGAGCTTGTTCCAGAAGGGTGTGCTGTAAGCTCAGGTGGGTCTGAGGGTCATTCCAGGGAAGGGTCCAGCACCTCAGCAGGGCACAGGATTGGAGGCAAGACATGAGAGGCATCATGGAGTCAAAAGGCCTGTGGTATCTGAAGACCCAGGAACGGAGGCAGGGTTCGGGGACAGAAGAGGATGTGGGCCTTACCCAAGCAGGCCCTGCAATGAAAGGTGGACAGAGGACCAAGTCTGCAAAGGAGAGGAGGCTGAGGCCATGAAGGCTCAGCCTTGTGAGGTGGGGAGTTGACTTGTGGGGCTCCCTCCCAGGACCATCAGCCTCAGCCTTCCCACTGCTCAGTGCTCTTAGCCTGAGGAGCAGGGCCAAGCCCAGATGAGTGGAGATAGCTATAACTAGCCCCCCCCCCAACTGTGGGGGTTGATATCTTGCCTCAGCAGAGTGGAAACTACAGTAAGGTGACCATATTTTAACATTGGTAAAGTGGGACACCACTGGGGGGAGAGGGCAGGGCCTGGGGGGGCGGGGCCTGACAACAATGCAAACTTTGATAAGCAGTTCTCGATAAGCAGTTCTCGATAAGCAGTTCTCAACAATTATTTGTTATTATTAAAGTTTAACATTATAAAATTAACAAAAATAATATAAAACTCATATCCTGGTGAAATAGCCACATGTGCATTCTTTCCAAAAATTGGGGCTTTTTTAAAATGCAGCA
>CAUYQV010131515.1:0-45857 GCA_963574575.1 Galagoides demidoff
TCAGAAATAAAAATAAAGCAGGAGGAATCATGCTACCAGACTTCAGACTATACTATAAATCGATAGTGATCAAAACAGCATGGTACTGGCACAAAAACAGAGAGGTAGATGTATGGAACAGAATAGAGAACCAAGAGATGAACCCAGCTACTTACCATTATTTGATCTTTGACAAGCCAATTAAAAACAGTGGGGGAAAGATTTCCTATTTAACAAAAGGTGCTGGGTGAACTGGCTGGTGACCTGTAGGAGACTGAAACTAGACCCACATCTTTCACTATTAACTAAGATAGACTCTCACTAGATTAAAGATTTAAACTTAAGACATGAAACTATAAAAATACTAGAAGAAAGTGCAGGGAAAACACTTGAAGAAATCAGCCTGGGCAAATATTTTATGAGGATGACCCCAACCCACCCCACCCCCTGGACCCCCACCCCGGGCAATTAAAGCAACACCAAAAATACATTACTGGGACCTGATCAAACTAAAAAGCTTCTGCACAGCCAAAAATACAGTAAGTAAAGCAAGCAGATAGCCCTTGGAATGGGAGAAGATATTTGCAGGTTATGTCTCCGACAAAGGTTAAATAACCAGAATCCACTGAGAACTCAAACGTATTAGCAAGAAACGAACAAGTGATCCCATCTCAGGGTGGGCAAGGGACTTGAAGAGAAACTTCTCTAAAGAAGACAGGTGCATACCCTACAGACATATGAAAAAATGCTCATCAAAACTCATCCCTACTTCAAAATGTGCTTGGTCCTTAGATAGTTTATATTAATGGTGTATATGTTTTGTCTTCCAATTATTCTTTATGAAACCAAGAATTTTAAAAGGAAAAGTAGCTTAATCTTTTCCCAGAAATAATCCAAGTGCCTTTTAGATGTTAACTTGTTCAGACCTAATTCTATCAGGCACTAACTGGCTCTGAGGATCTCCCAGCCCTGGGACCCTGGTTAGCATCCAATACGATAACTAATACTTTTGTCTGAATATGCTTCCCAACCGGTTTCCAAGTACTGATAGTAGTGAACCAATAAAAACTCTTTTTTTTCAGTTCTAACTACAGAATAAGAAAGCTTTGCTTCTCCTCCAGCTTCAGAATCCTTAGATGAGTTTGGTTAAACTACAAAGCTTCATTTGCCAGACCCCCGTCCCACAGACTTTTTCCTTTTTCTTCTAAATGTTTTATAGTTTCATGTTTTAATTTTACATCTGATCCAGTTTGGGTTAACTTCTTGTTTAAGGTGCGAGCTTTTGGTCTAGGTTTGTTTGTTATCCAATATGCACTCATGGGTTTTTATTTTATTTAATTACTGCTATTATTGACTTTGTATATATCTGTTAAACCACATATTCTCCTTCTAAAATTTTGCCTGAGGGAAATAGTGCCCCGTTACCTCCCCCACCCCCCGCAAAGTGCCTTACATCCTCATATTTCCCTATTTTTATATTTTAAAATACACTATTTTGTTTAATTGAGATATAATTTACATAGCATCAAATCCATCCATTTTAAGTGTACAAGTCACTAGATTTTAGTATATTTCCAGAGTTGTGTAATAATCACCACACTCTCATTTTAGAACATTCTTTTCCAACATATCATTTCCAAAAAGAAATCTTATAGGAAAAACAAAGCCCTTGTGCTCACTTGCAGTTACTCTTCAATCTAACCCCTAGCTCTAGGCAACCAGTAATTTACTTTGTCTCTCTAGATATTACCTTTCTAGACTTTTAATATAAATGGGGATGAATTCAAATACAAGATGTTTTTGTGCCTGGTTTTTTTCATGGAGCATGTTTTTGAGATCACTCATGCTGCAGTACACGTCAGTACTTCATGCCTTTTCATTCCTGAGTAGTACTCCATGCTAACGCCATGCCCCACCTTGATTACACAGTCACTAGCTGATGGACATGTGAGTTATTTCTATTACACATTTTTAGCTATCATGAATAATGCTGTTATGAACGGTCAGGTACAAGTTTTACATGGAAATATGTGTTCATATCTCAAGTAGACCCCTAGAATGTTTAAAAGAAAAACCTAGTCATCTTTTATTTAATGCATATTTTGTTTACAATGCATTAAACAAAAGGAATAAGCAACATCTTGATAATATTCTCTTTCCATCGAGAAAAATGGCATGTTTCTACATGTGTTTAAGGGTTAGCACCACCTTCCAATTCTTCCTACTTATATAGGCTCCTTGATTAATGGAAGACTAACATTTTTAATTCACTTTTGAGTGCTTCCCTTTTGTCCACTAACCCACTAACTATCCTGTGAATGGAAGGTGGGTGCTCCTCACTTTCTTTGGAAACAAGATGATGCAGCCTGCTTTCTAGTTGAATGCAGGATAATTGCCTGAAATATTAAAATAGGTGAAGAGTAGTAAAGCAGTTGACAGTAGTGAATGAGAGTGAGACATGGAGGGATTAGAGCTTAGGCAGAGGCTGGCACATCTCTCTAATAGGGAAGGTCTCAGAGATGTAAATCACTCACCTCTTTTAGTGTCTCACACCCCGAGGTTCTGTCCAACTCCTGAAGCCCACAGTACCGGGAAGAGGGGCTATGACAAAGAGTGGATCTGTGCAGTTTGCTAACTGTAGGAGAGGAAGGGGGGTGGAAGAGCCACACTCCTGGAAATAAACTGCAATGAAGCCAGTGAGGTCCTTGTTTACAGCCTAATCAATTTATAAAATCCTGTAATCCCTGTAAATGCCTCGGGCATATTATTATTTACATTCTGCAGGCTATGGGCTCTGGGGATTGACAGCAAAACTCTAAAAATTATGTTCCTGCCTTTGTTGGAAGGATGTGAGAAGGGTGATAACCAGGAAAAAACGTTTGGCTGGGGATGGGTTTGGGGAGAGGAAATTCTCAAATGGGGAGTACACACTGGTGTGTAGCAAGAAGAGAAAGCAAGGAAAGTCCCCGGCTGCTGGGAGAAGAAAAGGAAAGCCCAGAGAAGTTGTGGGGAGTGGAAGGGCCTCTGGCCAGGGAGGAAGAGGACACCATTCTTTTTATATTGAAAGAGACTCTCCCTCTGTCACCTGGGTAGAGTGCAGTGGTGTCCTCATAGTTCACTGCAGCCTCAAACTGTCGGGCTTAATGGATCCTCCTGCCTCAGCTTACCTCAGCTGAGACTCGGGCTATAGGACCCTCTACCCTGCCTGGCTAATTTTCTTTTCTATTTTTAGTAGAGACAGGGTCTTCCTTTTGCTCAGGCTGGTCTTGAACTCCTGGACCCACATGATCCTCCTGCCTCAGTCTCCCACAGTGCTAGGATTATAGGCATGAGCCACGCACGATGGGCCAAGAAGACCCTTTTGAAAGCCTGAGACTCTTAACAAGAGTGGGGAGGCAGGGAGGACCACCTTGAAAGACATCTATAGGGTTTTGCAAGGAACTAGTCTATCATCACTGACCTCAGATAGAGGTACCATGACCAAAAGTCCATCTGTAGAATGAACGCCACTGGGACAAGTCTGAAACAGAAACACAGTAGTAGTGTCTGGATTAGACCTGAGCATATCATCTGGTTTATGTACGTAATAGATAGTTCATGAAATGTTTCTTCAAAAATAGACTCAAAATGGGTTAAAGGCCCTTTCTTTGTCTTAAAACAATACAGGCCCCTAGGTACTTGTCCCTCTGTGGATAAGGAGATCTTGAATACAAATAACTAGAAGAGGAATTCCCCTGGTGATACCGATTCCAGTTCACTAATGATCAAGAGAAAAGAGTAAACAGCACCCCAACAAAGGAGTGTCATCAGCACTCATAAGGGTAGAAGAATGACAACAAAGGGTCTGCCTGGGTGAAGAAAGTGCATGACAAAAATCACATCCATCTAGGAAAACATATCAGCCAATCCCTCTGGGCCATTTCCCAGAGACACAAGGTAGTTAGTGAGTTAAATAAACCTGAACAGCCATGTCGCTGAAGGCAGCCAGAGAGGACAGAGAAAAAGCAAGCAGGTGTGATTGCAAAGGTCAATATGCTAAGTGGCAAAAACAAAAGTAATGCCCAAAGACAGCGATTCTTAGTTGTCTAATCATAGTGATAGCTAAGACCATGTTTTTAAAATTATATTGAGAAATACTAGTGTTCCATAACTAGGTCAAGATCTCCCACACGACTCAAATAGAAGGACTGTATTTTTTTCTGATTTTTAGAAAAAATAATGTTATCAGACAAAGGTTCATAGGTTGAAGGTTTTCTTCCATATATATTTCTTATGTATTTGATGTTTACTATATTGCTACATAAGAAACTAATAATTCAATCTATAATCATACGTGAATTGATTTTCAGTTTTTGGTATCTCACAGTGTTTCAAGAAGCACTCTTCAAATGTTTCACCCCCAAAAGGAATGCGAGAATCACTAATCCAAGTAAGAGCAAGACAAACTCAAACCCAGTAGCTTCTCTGTGTTTTGGGGTATTGCAACTTTACTGTTTTGTATAAACCGATGTTTTTGGTTGTACAAGGAAAAAAGAAAAAGTGGCCCAATGAACATTACAAAAATGACCTATCTCTGGTTTCCAACGTTTTCTCTACACGCAGGCTCAAAGAACAGGAAGGAACCTTACCTAGTACTTTCTTTTAACCACATCATTCAAAACCAACTATTCAACATTATATATCATATAAATAGGGCGTTAATATGTACTGGGTCCAACAGGTTATGTAATATGCCCTTGATAGTTTTATGGCTTCAAAAGTGAAGAGGGAATGAAACTATCTAGTTTGACTTTCTACATCCTTTAAATAAGCAGGACATTTTCAAGTCTTGACTTATCTATGAGGTGAAGAGATCACCCAGGGAAAAGGTTCAAAAACCACTGTTTTGACATGGTTTAGAAACTGTCTTGCTTCTAAACCTTAGAGAGAGGAACCAGCCGAAGTCCTGATGTGTCCACAGGTCAGTGGAGATGGGAACAGGAAAATCAGTGCTCTGAGCAGCGATGAAGTCCTAGAGGCCTGAGAAGCACAGCTCCTTGACCCCCACCAAGCCAGCTCCTCACCTACGTCTTCCACTTTGATGTGCTGCCTGAGCAATTCCTCTCCTGCTTTCCAAATAAAAGCTACAGAAATACCCTGAGTTCTCACATTTCTAGATTAAGCCATTGCACAGATCTACTCTCTGATGAATTAGCTCTTAAAATGACTGCTGAATTATGACTTTTTCTAATTCTCTGCCCCTGGGCTGTAGATTCTTAGTTTTGATCATACATAAATATATGATATATTTATTATATTTAATATATATGTTAATCTCTGTCAATGGGAAAAGCGTCATTTCCAAGGGAAAGAAAGGAGACCTATAACACTGATTGGGATCAAATTTTCAAAAAGTATAATTTTTCTATCATTGCATTAATATTAATGTCATCAAAAGTCAGAAGCTATAAGTGATCTGGAGGAATTTTGTGGCAATCTGTGACACAGCCAAATTTTCTATTTGTAAGGTGAATATATTAAGCTTCTGCACAATTTGCTGTAAATACTTACCTCTGTCTCTGTCTAGACCTGTCAATAGCCCAACTCTGACCCTTGGTAGGGTAGTGGTTTCAGAAAATAATAAAATTCAGAAATATTTTTAAATATTCTCTCTGCTTTTTCTTCATATCACTTTCTAATATACCACACGAATATTTTGCCTCTATAGAAAGCTATGTAATCACTTTGCTTTGCCTGTCAGGAAGAGATGTTGGTATCTATCTTGCTAGAAAATAAACATTTGTGATGCTTTTCCAGCGTAATGATACTTCAATCTTCTCAGTATGAAGAAACCAATGCAGATTGTCAGTAAGATTTTATAGAAGTTCAAGAATAAATTTAGTGTGAAAAAGCTATGTGCATTTCTCGTTCAAAAATACACACATGTGTATGTATGTTTACATATACAAACACACACCGTATATCACTTTACAGCCCATTTTAATCATTACATGTCACTTTTATGGATCTGATAAGGCTGAGTTTATGTAATAGGCATACATATGCTTTGTGACGGTAATTTGGAGGAAGCAGTCTTTTCAGTCGCTATGACTCTGTATTTATACCCCAAAGAATATAAATGCATTAAAGATGTTGCCATGAGGTTACCTGAAAGGCATGTGAAAGAAATAATAGGTGGCACTGCTCTGAATGTGAAGTTTAATTTCTCATGGTTGCCCTTTGACCCTTTCGACATTGATTCAATAGTCACGTGTTCAGGGTGTGAGAAGCAGCACCCCCACCCCCACCCTGGTTCCTAAATAGTGAACACACATGAAGGTCCCAGTGGAATGGTGTGAGATTTCAGGAAACCTAAGCCTATCTCAACACACAATTGCTGTTGGAGTGTGAACCTGGGAAGACGAGGAGGTGAGCGAGCGGAAACCAGGAGGCCTGTGCAGCCCAGCCAGGACTAACTGGGAGCCACAAAACAGTTAGAGAAGTTTTCTGGGTAGCCTTTGCCCTCCATTGCACCTCCAGTCCCCTAGTGCCTCATAGGTAACTAGCACCTTCTAAATACTGACCATCCTCATTACAACCACCACTGACATCTGATTAATGTCTTCTCCCAGCTACTGTCTACAAGGAGAGCTCCGTGTTGTCTGCTTGAGGACAGTGATACAGTTAGATGGGGAACATGTGTGTAACAAGTACTCACCTTTTCCTTCCTTCTGCTCATTTGGGGGACTCTGCAGGGACAGTGGACATGATAGGGACCCTTCCCCACAACTGCTTGATGCCCCGATGAACTAATCTTTTCTTCACAACTACCTCAGAAGGCAGGAGTTACAAGTCACCCCTTTAAGGACAATACCACTATGCAGAGACTTAAGTAATTTGCTCAGTATCTCAAGGCTTGAAGGGATCAAGTTTTTTAAAGACAAATAGTATGAACCCAAAGAGTAATCCAATACTCTTACGATCAATTTGATCTAGAAAGATGAATTTAGGTTCCAAATCCAATAAGCCTATTCTCTAGGTAGCTGAATAAACCTGCAAAATCTACCCAGTTTTAACTTTACTTTTCTATTTCAATTAAAATAACATGCTGACAACCCTATGTAAGAGACATACATCTGGCCCCAACTGTTACAGATCTCCATAGTCACTATTTCAAATGTATATAAAAGCAAAATGTTTTTTTTCTCTCTCTCTCACACACACCTCCCAGGACAGCAAAGATGGGGATCATGTATATCATGTATGGCCTATAGCAGTGGTTATCAAAAATTACTATGCACACTAAATCATCTGAGCACCTTGTGAAAATGCAGAATCTAAATCAGTGGTTTTGGGATGGAGCCCAAAATCCAATACTTCTAAAAAGCTCCCAAGTGACATTGATGCAGTGGGTCCTTGGACCACTCTTTCAGAAGCAAGAGGCTACAGCACCTTCTGGTTCCCTCCTACCCCAAGCTTCGTACCATCTCTGTCAGTGGTGTGTGTGGCCACCTGCTACCTGGACTGTCATGCCCTCTCTACCACGTAGTGTGGGTCAGGATGCCTATCAGAGAGGTTATGTCTAGGTCATCACTGCTTACACCCCAAGCACCTGTCACTTCCCTTCACTTACCCAATCCAGGTCAAGCAGGGACATCCAGACCGCTGACGTATTCCCCGACTAGTTTTCTCCCTCCATTTATTGTTTTCTTTTTCCCCCCCTAAGGTGCTCTGATGAACCGAACTAGACTATATGCCAATAAGACCACATCTTCTAATTATCTCCTTTTCCCAGTATTTTCAAGTGATTGGCTCCCTTTTAGCTTTCAGTTCTCAGTGGAATGTCTCTCCTTGGTGAGGCCTTCCTTAAATACCAAACAAATTGTTCTGTCTTATTACCCCCAGTCACAACACTCTCTTTTAATTTCTTTGTAAGACTCATCTAGATTTGAAATGTTCTTGCTTGCTTATCATCTGCCCCACCTCCAGACAGGGGGACTTCACTGGCACTGGTCTCTTACATGTTATCCCCAGGACCTAGAATGACAACCATAACACAGGAGGTGCTGGGTAAATATTTGTTGAGTGAATAATGTAGGAACTGCAGTGCAGGGTAAGCAAGAGTTATGAAAATGCTGACTGATGAATCAGAGATCTGTTCCTCAGGTAGTAATTTTGCCATCTCATGTCTCTTTACTTTCAGAAACTAACACTCTGTCTTCGTGTTTCCACTTTCCTGCTGTGTACACACAGCCACTCACATCACAACTAATTTTGAAAGCAGATCAGACATGTGAGTTACTATTAGATCTCAGTAGGACAAGTCATCTACCCATGGTGCTTGCAGAGTATACGCAATAATAAGAATGACATTAGTGTGGCCATTTAGGATATGCTTCAGGAACACAGAGCACATTTAGCTATGGGCCTCTTGGCTGTTCCATCAATGGAGCTTCCCCTGAGAAGCCCTAACCAAGTTCAGCTTTGATCTGCTTTCAGATCTGCCAACACTCTCTAGTTTCTCATCCCAGACCTCAATTATTTTGTGAGGCACAGAATCCAGCTTTGATGGTATAGATGGAAAATGGGAGAAAATTTAGGCTATTGGGGAAAATTGAATGTACAAAAATGAGTCCACTTATTAGAGACAACAGTCCCTAGTGGGTCTCTAATTGAGAGTGTAGTTATGTGTAATATTACCAATAAAAGGGGCCAAAGACAGAAACAGAGACTGTCTTTGCCACTTGCCGTTGATCCAGATGGAGGAAGATCTGTCTGATGTGTTCTAAGGAAGGTTCTTTAGACTTTGCATAACTTCTTTTCCTCCTATTCTGTGGTGGAAGCATTTCGGCTTGAACTTCTTTGATACTTCTCAGAAACACAAGAAGTGCGCTTGGTCATGACCCTGCACTAACATGAGTTTATCCTTGGTTTCAAAATTGAAGTTCCTGAAAGTGAGGCTGAGTTCAATGTCTTCAGAGGTTCATTTGTAGAACCCTGGGGATTGGAGGCAGAAGCAAGCACCTGTCTCTTTAGCACTGTAGATTTCCATAGGGAGGAACTAGAAACACAAACTGTGTAACCTCCAACTATGAGAAACCCTAAGGCCAAGGGCAGCCCTGCTTGGAAATGCCAGCCGGAGGCTTTGAAGTTCTATTGCTCCATTGTTATTCAGTGTTTTTTTTCCCCATGCCTATTCTGTCCCAAAAGAAATCTAATGAGGCTTTAACCCACTATTGCTTTTCATGTCTTCTGTCTTATCAGACTCTTTTGTCCTTTATTCTAAGTCACGAAATTAAAAAAAAAAAAAAGGTAAGACTACCAAGCTACAGTGTGACGGGGATGCAGATAAAATCTATTATAGACTACCCAGTAAAATTTGAATTTTGGATAAACAATAGTTTGTTTAGTGAAAGTATCTTCCATGCAGTATTTCTATTTGCTCCATCTGGTGACCTCAGCTGTGGGTTTACTGTGTTTTTAACTCTGTCATGCTTTTTTTGGTCATTTTGTTTTTTCATGAAGAGGATGAAGAAGAAATAAAGAAAAGGAGTGAGAGATGATTTTTTGTTCTGTTTTTGTTCTGGAGATGACAGTTTCTTTCCTCTTATGTAGAGATGTCCTTTCTCTGAAACCTACAGACTTCCAGCCTGAAGAATGTCTTCTTGGTTATGTTTTGCAAACTTCAATTTCTAATTTGGCTATAAGAGTGACATGAGTTTGAAATATGAGTCCTTGAGCAAACTGAAATTAAAGGGCCCTGGTTAATTTCAAAATAGAGCAAAGTCATAGTGGAGAAAGTATTTGCACCCTATCACAGAGCAGGCTCTCTGAGGTGGCCTTAGGCCTATGGCATACAGGTAGGGATAATTCAATCACAATAACTGGTTCTGTCACCCTACTTCAGAGATCCCAAGCACAGACAAAGTCCCCCGTAGATCCTGGAGAATGTGAATGGTACAGGACTCAGGCTGGGAGATGCTAGGACTGGTAAGTTGACAGCTGAGTTTAATGAGTGTTCGTCATCTGCTAAACACTAGCTTACGCTAACTAAATTCCTTTATTCCTCATAACAAAGCTATGTGGCTGGTACCAGTGCCATTATTCCCACTACAGATAGGGAAACTGAAGCAGGCAGGATTAAGTAATTTAGTTACTTAACTAATTTAAGTAGTTGGTTAGTGGAACAAACCTGTTCCAGAACCCACCACACTTAAAATACCTGTCTCCCTAGCCTGAACAAGAGCATGTGCAGACAGCAAGGTGCATGCAGAGCTAGGAGTGGCTGAGCCGTTGGTATAAGGAGACTGCACTCCCCACCATGAACACACTCCTGAAGTCCAATGGGGCAAAAGTGGGCTCTGGCAGGCCACTGTTTTCCCCTGAGCACAGGCAGGCAAGCCAGGCTAGGTTGACAGAATGATCAGGGAAGTAAATGAGTTGTGAATAAATTATGAAACTGAACAAATTATATAAGGATTCTTTTTAAGACAGAGCAAATGAAAGGTTGCAGGTCAGAATTTAATCCAACTAAATGGAGCTAATCTTTTTCCTCTTCTCTTTTTTTCCCAATGCCTTCATTACTCTCCCTGCTACACGTTCAGAATATCATGCTGAGCTCTGAGATCTAGAGGCATAGTGAATTATTACGATCAGATAAACTTAGCCCTCAGTCATCAGCAGAGTGACTGTGGTGTCCCACGATCTCAAAAATCATCCAAATTGAAATGGCCAATGAAATTAGAAGAAAAGTAATTCCAGAAGGGCAAAGAGTCCTTGTTCCTTTAAAAACAACTCTATATAACCTGAAACCCCCAGGAATATAAATTGTGACTGTGTTAGATAAAGGATAAAAGTCTCCACTGGAAACAGATGTGATCTGCTTGATTTCCTTTGATACTGTGGGCTGAAAAAAAAAATAAAGTTACTGAACGTTGTAACATTCAGGATTCAAGTTAAATGGAATAGTTCAAAGTTCCAAAGAGCTCAGTTTGGAAAGAAACCTCTGAATAATAAACCATAAATTGTGCTGCAGTCATCAATATAAGAAAAATACTAGCTATGTCCCAAGGCCCTTTGTCTAGAAAAGGATTCTTCTCCAAATCCCTCAAATGAGTTTTAAATGTGCAAATGATGGGTATAATTTACACTGAAACTTGAAACTATTAATGGCTTAATCCACCTAAAATCCTAATGAAGTTCTGCAATTATGATTCTTGTTTATACAGCCCAGCAAACAGAGGATAGGAGTTGCCACCCAGAGCCTCTGGCAGCCAGCTGTGTAATGAAATGAGGCCGCAGGATCAATCACTGTACAAAATACCAGATTACTCTTGGGATTCAAGAGATCTAGAAGTTGAGAGCCAAAGGCTTTAGAAAACAACAACTAGACCTAGTTATTTTTCCCCTGCAGTGATTTCTCTAAAAGAAAACAATCCAATGTGGGACTTAAAACTTTCCCTTTATCATGGTTTATTTTCTCATCTTTAAAATCTAAGCAGGACTAGACTGGGGAAAGGATATGGGTTCTGAACGCTCTGCTCACAATCCAGATTCACTATTTGCTTGAAAAGGGTGACAGAGGAGGCCATGTTTCTCCATCCCCTCCCATCTCCCACCATCTCTATCCCCACCTCATAGATTATTGTCCATTTACATCACTGAACCTGTAAACCATGTATTTTTATTGTTCTTTAGGAAAAGTGTGTGCTCTAGGTTTAAACACCAGTGAATTCTGTGTATGTGGAGAACAATCTTGTAACTGCAGCTGTGGGCAGTGGAGCCCTCCTGCGTGGACCCACAAACAGCAAGACTCAGAATATACCAGCACCCACCACCGCCACCACCAGCACCAAAATATTTGTCTGGATCCAAAATTTCACACAGGCTTGCTTCATTTGCTCTTCTCGTCCTTTTTTCCTGATTCCTGGCAGCCTTATTTCAATAGATAATTGAAATCTTTTTTACTTTCTCAATACTCCTTGGGGAAATTCCACTTTGAAATTCTCTTCCCTGTCATTTTTACTTTACAGTTGAGAGGAGAGGGATGAGCTAGGAAACAGGATTTCTCCCCTCTCCCTTCCCTTCTCTCTTTTTAAAAATGACGTAGAGAGTTTGGACATTCTCCCTACCCCCCCCCCCGCCCCCCATTCTTTGATTCTAACCCTGATTCCTGAGAAGCAGTTTTCCTTGGTGCTTGCTGGTTACTACACCGGGAAGTGCTGGGCGGACCGCCCAAGGAGAGCCTTGGAGAGGACCAGCCCCAACCCGCGTCCGGGGAGAAGCCTGGTCCCCATCAGGTCGTCACAAAGCGCAGCTCGACTGAAGCGCGATAACATCAGACAGAGGCTCCCACGAGTCCGCGCTGCGCCCAGCTCGGCGCGGGCGGCTCCGCTCCGCCGCGGCCCGAGTGCGCTGGGGGACAACTTACTGTGTTCGCCGGGCGTCCAGACTGTAAACTCCCAAGTGGAAGCGGGGAACAGCCAAGGCAGGGTCGCTCGAAGAGTAGAGGCCACGAAGGAGGAACAAGAAGAGGGGAGGGAGGGAAGGGAACGAGGACACCAGCCCCACGCTCCCCTAGGGCACTCTCGGACGCGGACGGGGAGACCCACCCGAAGAGGCGGGCCTTTCCTTGGACCCTCTCCGGCCCCCTGCTCAGACAGGTAGTTGCAAGAAGAAAGAACAAAGCTCCGGGAGAAGGCGGGCGGCGGTCCCGGCGCCCACGGAGGCGGGGAAGGGAGAGGCGGCGAAGCCCCGCGCCCTGCCCTCTGCGCTCGCGCCCCCGGCCCCGCGGCCCCGCTGCGTCCTCCGCCTCCCCTCGCGCAGCTTACTCCTCGGGGAAGGGGCCCTTCCGAAGGGACGGGCGGCCGACGGGAGAGGAAGTGGGGGGAGCTGGGAAGGCAGCGGGGGGCGGGGCGGGGGCGAGGGCGCCCCCGCCGCCGAGCCGGGCAGGGTACCGACTGCCATCCTGCCGCAATTTCCCTGTGTCATGGCTCCGGTCTCTTAGCAACAGCCGCCAGTCCGGCCGCCCCGAGCCGCCGCCGCGGGCTCAACTCCACCCGGCGGAGCCCGGCGCGCCGCAGCCACACAAAAGAGGCGCGAGGGCCGGGACTGCGCGGCCGCAGGGGCCGGCCCAGGAGCGGCGCGGGAGGGGACGCCGGGAGCGCGAGGAGGTGCGCTGGCGGAGAGGAGGGCTCCGAGGCAGGATGCAGGATGCGGAGGACCTGACACTTCTTGGAAACTCTTGGCAATGGCTCCCGCCACAGCGCCGGAGGGGGCTGCGAGCCTGGGGTGTGCGCTCGCCCCTGCTGCGCTGCTGAGCCGCGCTCCGATGGAGGGCCCCGAGGCGCTGTCCCTGCGCTCTGCCGTCGGCTCGGGCTGAAAAAGTTTCTCCATGGTTCCTTTGTGTCGCCCGAGAGCCTGTTCGCCGGCCCCAGGCTCCCCGGCTCTCCCTGGGTAAGTGAGGGATATTGTTTGCTTATAGCGCTGCCATTTTGAGCAAATGTGTCAGTCCTCGGCCCCCGAGCCGCCCCTCCCCACGCTCTGTCCCGGAGCCCTGGTGCCCCGGCTGGTGTCCTGAAAAGCTTTTTCCCGGGGGCAGGCTACACGGGGTGCGCTGCCCATAAAAAACGAGTTCAGGATAGACCTCACTTCGCTCCTGCCTGTCTTCTTTCCAGAGGCGGACTCCCCGCTGCTGCACTCATGTGACTCCAACACAAATAAGCAGACCAAAACGGAGGGCCAGGGGATAGCTGCCCTGCGGCTGAGGGGCCGGGGTCGGGGACCTGGGAAGGGGGCCGGGCGCAGCATAGCGCTTCCAGCCTGTGGACGGTGAGCCTCAGACAGCCAGTGGGGCTTAATCCATCATGAGCGGAGAACTTGAATGTCTCTTTTGGAAGCAGTTGTATTTTTAGACACCCCTCCTTGGCTCCCCCCATCCTCCATTCCTAAACCACAGTAAGACCAGCACCAGGCAGTAAATTGCTAGGGCAGCCCAACCTCAACTGCTAAGTTTGTTTTCTCTCATTAGATGTAAAGGGAAGCCTCAGAGGTGGGTGTTCCATGGCATCTGACCTTTGTGTAGTATTTCGTGTCAGATGAAGATACATTAGAAAGGAGTACAGCTGGACAGAGTTGAAGGAATAATAAACTAGGGAGTTAATTACTAGCTATTAAACCGATTTTAAAGATCTTCTGTTAACGATTGATGAAATCCATCCCAACCTTCCTTATATTCTACCGGAGCCAAAACTGCCTTGCTGAGGAGAAAACCAAGCAGATGCCTCCCTCCCTCGAGACATCTAGCATGTGGTGCACCTGACCAATGCCCAGCAAAATGTTAGCCCTTCTCTCCTGGAAGAACCACCCTGCCAACTGAATATGAATTTGCTTCTAAAATGTCTGGTCCTTCAAGTTTTAAGATAACCACAGATCTCCAGATTATTTAAGGTTCTGGAGTCCAGGGATCACTTACAACAAGTCTCTGTGTGGCATCTACATAATAAATGTGATTTGGGGGATGATGGAAGGATAGAAAGCTTAAAAAAAAACTGTACTTACTGATGCAGCTCCTTTTCATAACAAAATTTAAGATTTCTAGATGTATTCTCTATTCTGACCCTTCTCTAACCTACCTAGTGTTTCTCTTTACTGAACCCCAGCTAAGTTCCAAAGAGATATTGATTTGCAAACGTAGTAAAGAACTTATTACCATTTGCATTCCCACTGATGGAAAAAAGATGCTGCCTTATATTGATATAATAGAAGGAATTAGGGCCCAAAGCTTTTTGCCCAAGCACCAATTAAAAGCAAAATTCTACCTAAGTAGTTTCACATGAAAATAAGGGTAATTTATCCTAAACATGAATTATCTTATAAAGGAAAAAAATATCAAAAGGCTTGTGAGGGGTATCTGAGTATTTCATTTCAGACAATGCCCTTAATTTCAGCATCTCTGTTATAGAGGGAACACAAGAAATGGAACAGAAAATTTTTACTCTGGGGATACAGTAGGACTGAAATTTTTAGAAGCTACTGGATAACCACAAAAACATGTCTGTGAATTTACCTACCCAGGCTTGTTTACAAATGGCTAAATAAACTTCCTAAGGATAGTCTATTGATTGTTGCTACCTTCCCTTTCTAAAAATGATCTCATGAGAAGAGGACAAATTAAACAGCTTTGGCTTGGGGAAATATCATTTTACAAGTCATTAGTATGTAGATGCTTTACCTAGTTAATTGCCTACTCATTTGAATACTGGGATTCTATAGAGTGCTCCTGGCACTTTAATAGGGGGTCAGAAAGCTATTATGGTGGAGTGTTATTTTTTTAATTGTAATTTTCTCACTTAAGAAAAATATCTTTCTCTTGGAGATTCCAGGAGACTTCTCAAATTCCCTGATGAAATCTAGCACATGATACCTTTAAGGGGAGTTCCTCCGAGGGAGGAGAGAAGGCCAGAAGGAAGAGCTTGGTTACATAACCAGTTAACCTAAAACTAAATATTCCACCCCAAGAAGCTGTCCAGATGTTGCAGAGTGGAGATGAGGAGAAGGCTGTGAGAGGGATCTGCTTGCCTTCAGCGGCAGGAACAAAGATAGATGGGAGGGCAACTTTGTCAAGTGATTTATTGTCAAAGTATTGCAGTATCTCTAGTGTTTTCCCAGCAGTGAACTCTCTAATAATTATCTGAAGTAAACAAACCGTCTGCCTGCCAGTGAAATGAATCCCTTTGTCTTTATAGAATAGTAACTTTCCTGACTGTTCTGGTGACTTTGGGCCCTGCATTACCAGATCCCTCAGCTTAGACACTTGGCCTGCCTGTGGCAGCTCCCTTGGGAAATCTTCTGATTCCAGCAGGAGAAGGGAAAGAAGGCTCTTGCCAGGAAAGTCTTCAAACACCAAGTTGAGGCCCCACGTTTAGTTTTTACTGATGACTGAAATTCATACCTATGGAGTGTGTGGAGGGATGGGCTAGGGAGGGGCAAGAAGAAGGGGTTCTCTCAGATGTTTTATCACCACCTATCAGTTACTGCAACAACTTACCCTTCTCTGATGTCTTCCCCACCCTGGCCTTGGGTTAGTGGGTGAAGACCCCAGGGTGGGCAGGCTGCACATGGAGTGGGACCCGGGAGCAGGGCGATTGCAGAACGTGCTGCTGCCAAGTGCACACCCTCTGACTGTCTTCCTCTGTTCGCAGCAGGAGGAGGTGGTCGAGCAGCTAGTGGGCAGTTGGTGCCCGCCCTGCACAAGCCTCCATCCCAGAGGCTAGACCCACACTCCACAAGTTCGCAATGATCGCCACCGGCGGCCTGTTGAGAATTTCTGCCAGAAAGCAGGATCCCCTCCGCCCCACAAGCCAAGTCCCCAAACGCAAGCGGAAAGCCAGGAAGAGGCGCAAGAACGACGTGGTGGTGGTGAAAGGGAAGCTGAAGCTGTGCTCCATCTCGGGGCTCGTGGCCCTGTGCGGGATCCTGGTGCTGCTGGTGGGCATAGCCATGGCGGTGGTGGGCTACTGGCCCAAGGCCAATGGGGCCAGTAAGGAGGCGGGCAAGCAGCTGCCGCCTGCAGGCAATGGCCACCGCGTCCCAACCACGGTAAATAGCAGCAACAGTGGTAGCAAAAACCGGTCCAGGAGCCACTCCGGGACTCCGGGGAGTGTCAACTCCAGTTCCGTGGAAACGCCCAAGGGTACGCCCCCAGCTCGTCCCGCGGCCCCTCCCGCGTCCTCCACGTCTGTGGGTTTCTTCTTCCGCATCTTCTCTGGCTACCTGCACTCTGACAAGCTCAAAGTCTTCGGGCCCCTCATCATGGGCATCGGCATCTTCCTCTTCATCTGCGCCAACGCCGTGCTCCACGAGAACAGAGACAAGAAGACCAAGATCATCAACCTGCGGGACCTCTACTCTACCGTCATCGATGTGCACAGCCTCCGCGCCAAAGACCTGGCGGCTGCCGCGGCCGCGGCTGCAGCCGCTTCCTCGTCGTCCTCAGCCCCCACCTCGGCGACCCCTGGGGCTGCGCCACTCAACGGCTTCCTTAGTTATGTGCAGTCTCGGGGCCTGGAGCTGAAGCCCGGGAGCTGCTGCAGCTCCGGGGACGCCTTCGGAGCTGGGGTGATGTTGGCCAAGGGCTCGTGGCCCCACCCCGCGGCGCTGAGTGGCGGCGGAGCCAGGGGCGCCGCGTCCCCACCCGATCTGGCCTCGTCCCCGCGCTGCCCGCGGGAGCCCCCGAGCCTAGCCGAGGCCGTGTATAGCATCTACTGCGAGCGCTCGGGCGTGGCCAGCCGTCGCCGGGCCGCAGCTGCCAGCGGCGGCAGCAGCCCGGTGCCCTGCAGCCCACCCGAGAGCTGGGGGCGCCAGAGCACCGCCAGCTCCCTCGTGGGCTCGTCTCTGAGCGCCTTCGCGCTGCTGCCCTTGCAAGGGGACCGGGACCGGGACGCAGAGGGCGCGAGGTGCAGTTGGCAGAGGCCTCCCGGGGAGCGCGGGCCCCGGGAAATCCCGCGGGGCGAGCTCAACCTGAGCTTGACCAGCCTCCGAGGCGCAGAAGGCGGCGCGCGCTGGGCGCGCAGCGAGCTGGAGGAGCCCGAGGGCGCGGTGGCGGTGCGCACCGCCAGGGGGCAGGGCTGCCACCCGCCTAGGACCGGCAGGTACGCGGCTCTGCGGCGCCGCAGCACCAGCGGGCTCCCGGACTACCGGGCGCCGCCGTCCCCCGAACCTCCGCCCTCCCCAGGCGGGGACCTAGACTTGAGCCTTTTAGCCGAAACCGCCTCCCCCTCGCCTCCCCAGCGGCTGGAGGACTCGCCTCCGGCCAGGCGGGACTCAGGGAGTTCGCGGTCGGACAAGCCAAGCAGCAGCAATAAGGGCTACACTCCTCTGCAGGAGGCCGGCACCTCCTTGGAGTCGGTAGTGGACACCGTAGCCAGTGAAAGGCAAGACTTCGAGGCCGCCACCGCCCTAGGTGCGGAGCAGAGCACCCCGGAGGGTGCCAGCCAAGAGCCACCCTCCGCCGAGCAACCTCAGCCTGTGCAGAGGCAGTTTACAAACAAGGAGAAACTCTTCATGATTTCCCGGTCTCATGCCATAGGGGTGGAAGAAGGAGAACTGGAAAGCACTGGCACTTAGCAAGAGGAAGGGAGGGAGGAGAGGAAATGGGAAAAGCGCCCACTTTAATCAGTGCATTAACAGGTCCCTCCTTGTGGACTGATCCAGAACATCATTCAATATCCAAAGAGCTGCAGAATGTTATCCTTGAATTGCGTTCACAAGATTCCTGTAGATGACTTCCAAACAATTTTTTTTAAAGCAAACTAGTCTTTTTATGTCCGATGGTGATTGTATGTCCCATGAAAACCAAAATGTATTAAAAGGTCAGCAATCTAGTTCATTAGATAAAATTCTCTTACTTTCTTAGGATCAAAATAATATATTTTTGACAGTAACTGTGCACTTTATTCCAACTTTTGGGGGGTTTTTTTGGGGGGTTGGGTTTTGTGTGTGTGGTTCTTGTTTGGTTTTGGGGGGGTTTTGTTTGTTTGTTTGTTTGTTTGTTTTTGATTCCTAACTTTCCTACTCCCTGTACTCTGCCACTGGTTTTGTCCATAGCTGCTTGTGAATGACAAGCTTTTTTTTCTCCCTCCCTTTGAGGAGCATAGAGGGTTTGTCTCAGTTCTCTTAGAATTGAGCTTACTTGATGAAGTCAAAGCCAAAAGCAACCAGTAATTCAGGAAAGAGCACTTGCCTCCCCCACTCTACATTGATCGCCAGACTATCCCAAGGCCCCTTTATTTTTTAAAAGGGCATATGCATTTTGCTACTAGGGTATGTTTTGGAGACTGGAGGGGGCCAGGAGCCAGATGGACTGTTATATTCCTAAATTCACAATATTAAGTACACATGCTTTATTGAGTATTATCATACCTGTATTGAAAATAGCATTAATATTTAAAACTTTTTTAATAAAAGAAGTTTCCAAACAAACACTTAAACATAATATTGCCTCATTTTGCCTTGAAACTAGTTCATCTAGTACATGTAAAATATTCTGCTGTGACACTGCTAGGACTGTAGTTATTTGCCACCCAAAGTACTTAATGCCAATCATCACTCAATCCATTTCCAGTACATTTTTAACTTTAAATGTAGGATAGTATCTAACATTTAGGAGTTTATCTTTCAAATAGAATGAAATCTTAATAAATAGTAATTTTCAGTACTTTTTTTTACCTCAAAGTATTAATTTGCAGAATAGCAGGCTTGATATTCTGTTCTCATCCTCTTAGATTTCACTATTTGATTTTGATTTTAAGTTCGTAGTCTTGAATGCATGGCCCTACGCAGGCTAAAAGGTAATGTTTTAATAATTTCATAGACAAATTGATGTTAGTAAGAGTTAATTAATTTTCAAGAACAATCAATAAGACCAACATGAACTGGTCCCTGTGGATAAAGCAGCTTGTCCTATGGACAGGGTGCAGATTCAGGACTAAGACTGGACCTCACTTCTGGGTATTTGTTACTTGTGTAGCCTTGTACCAGTCACAAATCCTGAATCCCAATCATCTGGTCTGTAAAGGTGGTTATTGAAACTTTTGTCACTATTACAGTATGTTGCCTGTATGCTGTAGAAGAATGGGCCTTCCCTTGACTTAAGCTCAAGAAAGTGTAGGTTGAAATTTGGGACATCCACTTATCTGCATAACCTTTTAGACAAGTTACTAAATCTCTCTGGGCCTCTGAAAGATGACATCATCTCTATGATCTCCCTCAGCTCTAAAAGCTTTACTTAGGGTACTGATTTTTTTCCCTCCGGATGTATTTATATCATATTTATGCACATAACTTGGCAAAGAATGAATATACTTCATGAACTACCCTTAGGGTAACATTCTGTAATAAATTTAACGGATGTATTGAATAATTTCTTGCCAGACTGGATCTGCATTAAGCCAATAGCTCACTTTAAGGCTGTGGATTAATATATTGGGCCCTTCTATATAACAAAAATGAGTATCAGCTGGTGAGTAACCAACAGGTGTCATGAGACCTCCAGGTAGTGCTAAACTTCAACAGTTCCAATTGCTTCTTCATACTTCCAAAACAAATGTCAAATTTCCCTCGGTTTTCTTTGCTATTACCTTGCAGACTGGGTAATTTATATACTGAGAGAGTTTATTATTTAAAAGGAAAAACAAGTTTTGGTGCTGTATCTAGTCCTCAGCAAATGCACTGTCTGACATCTAGCAAATACTAAAATAAAGCCAGTGCCTCTACCTTAACTAATGAGGTGTGGGCAAAATAATATTTATCTATTACAAACTTGAGAAAATTCACTGTAACTAACTGACTAGACTTGATATTAATTGCCTGGTTATCTTATTTAGACTAAATAACTTCTAGCTAATGTTGATCTCATACACACATAAATTAAATAATTTTAGCAAACTAACTTAGTTCGGTATGAAGTTGCATCTGTCTTAACCATTGAACAATCTAACTGTATATTTTTTTCTGAAGATAAAACATGAGGAGCTGAACTTTTCAAATCTTCCCAGACCTCAAAAAAACCTCTGAAATTGTGAGCATAGTAATTCACAGATTATAGCAGAATCTTTTGCAATGATAATGCTGATTTCTTACTATGGACTTAGTATGAGCTTTGTACATATTATTCACTGAATCCCCACAGCAACTCTGTTGAAGTAGGATTATTATTATCCCCATTTTACAGAGAATGATGGAGTCCTTGCCCAAGGTTACACTGCTGGTAAGTGGTGGTGTCAGGATTTATTCAGGTTTTTAAGAATTCTATGGATCTGCTGGCAGGTAACAAGCTGACACTGGCCTTTCTGGACACCATCAAAGTACTTTCTACCTTCTTAGCTTCCCACTAGATCCTTTTCCAGAACCATTCTTAGAGAAATGCAGAGAAACATTAGAATGCACAGTCAGATAAAGAGCTAAAGTTTCTAAGTCTTTGGACTGGCATAAGTAAGTTTTCTTGTAAGTGACTTGTTAGGGCTTTCTGTACACAACAAATAGTATTTGAAGGGACCTGACAGATTGTGGAATCCTTCCACCTTTATTTATACATGATGCTGTTGCTAAGATTACAAGATGTAACAGTTTGGTCAGAGGCAAACAGCAGTGGCAGGACTCCAATGTTAAAATAATTGCAACGCTTGGTGTGATTGATTTCCCCCCTGGATTTCTATCTTGTACCAGCTGGTGACCATGGGCAAGCTGTGTCCCAATGTCCTTTTCCACACAAAAGGAAGAATGATGCACCTACCTCAAAGGACGGAAGACTAAATGAACTAATGGGTTTGGCACACAAAGAGTGTTGCAAGAAGATCTGTTAGTTTTATTTAAAATAGAATCAAGTGCAATACAATTTTTATACAGCTTTCATTTTTATTAATAGAGTAATTTTAGATTAAAAATCTAAAGTATATGGCAACAGCATATTGGCTCAAAATGTGACTTGGAGGGGTTACATAACATTGTAGTTGGGTTTTTAATTTATTAAATGGAGATAAGAAATAGCATTTGACTTATGGAATTAATTATTTAAGTGAGGACTAAATAAACTAATATATTTAAAGGACTTAGAACAATTCTTGGCACATAAAAAAAATCAGTAAATGTTAACTACTATATTAAGGCAAAATACAGAAAAGCATTAAATAGTTGGCTAAATTTACTGCTCAGTAGGTTGTGACAACCATAAAAATATAATACTGAAGTCTTTGTAATTGAGTATATCAGAAAGAAAAAAAAATAGACCTTAAAAAGTGAGGACTTATGCTGTGGCAGTGCCCCAATGGAACAAAGAACTGATAAGCTAGATCTACATTCCTGGTGTCCCATGGTCAGAGCCTTATGGAACAGTCAGTGAATGCCCAAACTGGCTACGGGGCTGTGTTGAGTCACGATTATTCCATTTCCATTTATTCAGGCTCATCATGGCAGAAAGGCCAGACAAGTCCCTGAGGTCCCAGCTTCTGTCTGTTAGAAAGTCCTGAAGTAAAGATCAGGTGCTTTATTGATTTATTTAAATCGTCTAGACAAAAGTTTTTCTATACTGGTTTTGTCTTTAGTCATTTTGGGTTCCTTTTAAAGCTGCAGTTCTAATTTTTTACTTTTTTTTTTTGAGCTAGAGAACTTTTTTTTTTTTTTTAGACAGAATCTTGCTCTGTCACCCTGGGTAGAGTGCTGTGGCATCATAACTCACAGCAACCTCAAACTCTTAAGCTCAAGAGCTTCAGCCTCTCTAGTCGTTGGGAATATAGGCACCTGCCATGATTCCCAGCTAGTTTTTCTATTTTCACTAGAGACAGGGTTTCACTCTTGCTCAGGCTGGTCTCTAACTCCTGAGTTCAGGCAATCCACCCACCTTGAGCCTCCCAGAGTGCTAGGATTACAGGTGTGAGCCACCGTGCCCAGCCAAGCTAGAGAACTTCAAAAAAAAAACCCACGGTATCAAATTAGTACTGACTAAGTATATGAATTTGTATTTTAATTAGAATAGTAGTTTTTCCAAGATTAAAAAAATACATTTCACATTCAAGAAATTTATAAATGTGATCCTCTTGTATTAAGACTTGCAGTTTAAGGTTGAAATTTTTCATTTATAACAAAGACTAGGATTGATGCTTACAGAACTTGTCTTCTACAGACCTAGAATATGTTTTTGTTTTAATGTTTTGGAGTGGGGGTGAAACTAAAAAAGACTAACTTTTTGAACTCTGAAAAGCATTCTAAAACTTTCTTTTTCTTTTTAGGGAATTCATCTTTGAGAGTTTTTCTTCAGAAAGGAATGAATTTCTTTAAATGGATATGAAAATTATGTGTTTTCTATTAAGCCACCAGAAATTGGGGAGTTCAACTTTAGTAAAATAGCTAGCTGCTGCTCTCCAAAGACCTTTGTGTGCCACCTGTTTATCGATGATGCTGAAAAGCTCTGGGCTAGTTCTGGGCCCACATAGCTTGACCCACAGCAGAAGTTAGAAATGCCAGAACCAGAGGTGCCATCTGAAAAGACATTGTTATTCCACTTGAAGTGGGCTCCCAAATTCTCCCTCTCCAATAATGCCAGCAATGACAGGGCTCCACATAAAAATGGAACTCTGGCTCATTCATTGCTAAGATAACATATTGCAATTCAAAGACTAAAACAGATGGTGCAGATTCACCTGGAGTATGACAAGGCCTGCATCTGTCTCACTAATCACTGCTTCTGAGCCGCATTGTGACCAAATCCCACTAAGGGTAAGATGCTGAGGGTCAGTAACAAGAGAGGAAAAGGGTAAAAGAACAACAGAATCCTGCAAAAGAGAAAAAATAAAGTTAGGCTACAGTAGCTAGGAAAACCTTTTGTTTCATAAACAAGCACTTGATTTTTCTTGATTGCAGATTGTTTTGTATGCAGACAATTATCTTTTTCTATTGCTTTTTCTTTCCTTTTCTTCTTCCTCTTTTTTTATTGGAGACAGAGTCTCAAGCTGGTGCCCTGGGTAGAGTGCCGTGGCGTCATAGTTCATAGCAACCTCCCACTCTGAGGCTCAAGCGATCCTCTTGCCTCAGTTTTTTGTTTTTTGGGGTTTTCCCTATTTTTAGCAGAGATGGGGGTCTCACTCTTTCTCAGGCTGGTCTCAAACTCATGAGCTCAAGCAATCCACTCACCTTGGCCTCCCAGAGCACTAGGATTACAGTTCTTTTTTTTTTTTTTTTTTTCTTTGAGACAGGGTCGTGCTATGTCACCTAGGCTGGAGTACAGTGGCTTCATCACAGCTCGCGGCAACCTCCAACTCCTGGGCTCAAGCAATCCTCCTCCCTCAGCTAACCAGAGTGCAAGGATTACAGATATGAGTCATTATACCTGACTAATTTTTTTAAAATTTTTTTATAGAGACTGGCTCTCACTATTGCCCAGGCTGATCTCAAACTCCTAGCCTCAAACAAACTTCCCTCCTCAGTCTTCCAAAGTACTAGGATTACAGGTAGGAGCCACCACACTTCGCTAAACAATGTCTTAAAATGAAAAATTATAGTAACTTTTGTTCCTTAAAAAAAGTACTCTGCCAGCAAATGCATGGCTGGGGACCAATTTATATATTTTTCAATATTTAGGAAATTCCACATAACATTATAATTTTGCAATGAATTTATTCATACTAATAAATGCTAAACATCTAATAATGTCCAGTAACTGAACAGGAATTCATGGGAAAATTTACAAACAACTGCTTTTAAGGTGAGAAACTTGAACATCTTTATATTATGCCTGCACTTTCAAAGGAAGAAAAAAACAAAAGTTATTAGTGCCTGGTATAATTAGGTCAATCGAAGCAAACCAAACCAGAAAATGACTGTCTCAGGGAAGGATTTTTGCCCTTGCTCTATTTTATGTGATTGCCTGATCACTGCATTTTTCATAGATACAACCTAAAAGAAAGTAATTTCACCTGTAGGAGTGAGTCGCTGCCCTTTTGGTAAATTACACAAACTGTTTTCAGATCAGTTCAAGATATTAGCCACCTATCATGAGTCAGGTGTGCCAGGTAACAGGCTCGTGCAATAGTATTGTTTCTGAGACAGGCACATCATAATTTCAATGCAATGTGACGTTACAGGACAGTTCTGATATAGATCTCTGAGCTGAGTCTCGGAAAGTGAAGAAAATGTCACACAGGTACATATAGGTGGCAAAGGTACACTGGCCAGGACAGCCCACAAGAATTACAGGAAGCAAAACCTGATTTAACAAGGTAGATTTTCATTAGACAACTTACATTTGGCTTTTCTCTAGTATCTCCACACAAGGAAACAGGTGAGGTGTTTATGTAAAAAAATGGTAACAATATGCTTCTATATTGATATCTATAAATGAACCTCTCCTTTATGAGTAGAAGCACATTTGAAATTAAGATTAAAAATGATTTTGGCATTAAGATCATAAAAATAGTGTTTCCGTCCATTAGATATTTAATTATTACCCAAACTAGCAGGACTTGATAAGTATCAGCACATGAAAATAACAAACCATATTCTTATTGGACCTAAATTGTCTTTATAAGCAAGAATGGTTTTTGCTGAATTCTACGCTGCTGTAAAATTATCATTTAATTTCAAATTTCAAATTCTTGAAATTGTTTCTCTAGATGTGTGTATAATGAGATAAAGCCGGGAGAGAATCTGTCTCTTGGCAACACTGTTTGTATAGTTCCCAGCCTGGTGGATGACATCGTGTTGTTCCAGTACCGTGGCGACTGGAGACAGCAAGAACTTGGGGACTATTTTGTCAGGCTGCAGGTCGTGGTTCAGAATCTAGACGTGATAACTGAATGTATTTCTATAGATTTCTACATCAAGTTGCAACATTATTGATATCTGAGAAAACAAAACAATAGTGTGTGTATCTTTGTGAATAGCAAACATTCTATTCCATTTTCCTCCCACATGTGTTCACAGCAAAAAGAAAGACTGCTCAAGGCCGAGACATCCTGTTGTAAACGTGGACACATGCTCTTTTCTGACTGGCATCAAAACCACTAATGCCTTTGATTTCTAAACAGTCAGTCATTTTGAGATAGTCACTGAAAACAGATTTGGCCAGAATAAGACAGAAGAAATATGCTTACTACTTTGTTTATCCACAAAACAGCAAACAAAAAAGATATAGGCAAAAAAAAAAAAAAATCTGTTTTTCAATACAAATATTCTATTAAAGTAAAAAAAAAAGTATAATTTCATTTGTTTGAATTCCATACATCATGACTTGATTTTTTGAAAAATCTTTTTAGTGCTTAACAAACACAGCCAAGGAAGAGAATGCAAAATGTGTTTATACTTTTATCTAAACCATGAAAGAATTTTGCAAAAGCACTTTCCATTACAGGTAAAATTCAGTAGCTATTATTGATTGCAGTATTGTTGGAACCACTAATAATTCTTTTATAGAGATACATATTGGTAAGAAGTTTAAACTTCGGAAATACTGATAGATAAAATGCTGTGGTTAATATGGCATGGTAAATGATGTCAGGAAGCAAATAGAATTCTTGATAAAGAGCAAGAAAATTCAAAAGACTAATTTAGTGACCTAAATGCTAATCCTCCTGCTTATGTAACCACACAGCGCAATGTACGTGTGTACTCATAAATACTCACCAATGCGCCCAGAGTGCTCGCTTATTTCATTGTACAATCCCCTCCATTATATATTCCTAATTTTATTTCAGTTTCATGTACAAAAACATTTCTTGATTTATTAGTCCTGCTTGGGATTATTACTTGAGAAAAAAATGAATGCATTCATAATAATAGTAATAATAATAATAGGCTTAACGAAGACCAAAAAGTAATTTGAGTACTTTGCTAATAATATAATAATTGTTTGCTCCTCACATTTTTATATCCCCTAAATAGAAAGTAAATTAACTGATATCTTCTTGAAACATGTGCTGCTGAGAGCCAAAACACAATTAAAGTGCATGTTCACAGCCCCCCTATTCCTCAAAGCTTGTGGATGTTGGATGCTAGAAACTCCCTTTATTTATGCAGTATATTTTGACTAAGTCAGAGAGATGATGGTGAATGCGCTCTAATATCTCTTTTATTATAAAGTGAATGAAAAGGACATTTAATAATGCCATACCTGCTGGAAAGGCAAATGCCAGCTCTGATTAAGTCAGTGGCAATTAAACATGACACAGATAAATTGAACAGAGCAACTGGCTAGCCTATAACTCTGAATCACCTTCCACGGAAGTACCAAATCATCGTAAAAAATAAATAAATAAAAGGTTATATCCTTTTAAAGAAAAAACTTATTACAGACATGATTAGGGCCAAGGGTAAAAATAATTCAAGTTGATGTGTGGCAACTTCTAATGCAACATAAATTTAGAAAATTATTTAGTGGTTGTTTGAATGTGACATGCCTGAAAACTGTTAATTAAACTGGTTTACACAATGGTGGAGATGTATAATTATTTAGACATGCTCCCATGGTCATGTGGTATGAAATTGTAAGTTCCAGTTCTAAAAGGTTGTTTTCGATTATAACCCGTGGAGCTTAGGGCTGAATGCAAAAACCTTTTCTACCCCCTGAAAATGATGAGATCCCAGAAGTGTCACAGGCTTGCCTCATTCTTCTCTGATTTCATTTACATGATTAGAAAGAGCAATTGGAACAGCACAGAGGATCCGTATCTTTAAGACTGTCTCTTTTGCACAACATCTTTCGGCACATTTAATTCACGGAAGAAAGAGAGCAATGATAATAGGTCAGTCTCAGAATGGATAATCCAGCCGTTTCATCTTTTGATTTATACACACTCCTTATAATCTTAAATGCTGGAGAAGAGGGAGGTTATTGAGAAGATGAGCCACTGCACTCATTAAAATCCGGAACATTTTTACCATAATGTCTAATGCTGATAGGACTGCCTGAGATTGTTGCTGAATCTTGACCTGTTATTGCAGATTTGGGAATCAGGCTTTTTAAATAGGATTGATGATAGAAGTATTAGTGGAAGAGTACCTGGGATTTTGAGTTGCAAAAGTACCAGACAGGAGATCCACCAGGTATGATTAGTGTGTGCCTGTGTGCATGCATCAATAAATGAACTATTAAAACGTAAATCAGCTTGGTGACTTACTGCTTTATTTTGAGGCCTGGGGGAAAAAGTAACCGCTTTTGAGAATAAGTCACGCAGCATAGTAAGAAACCCTTGCCTCAAGCAGATAACAGGGCTTGGCAAGCCATGTAGGCCATTGTTCTTATGATGTGGGCCACAACCTTAAGAAAAGTCAGTAAGTTCCAAACATCATTTCTATGTCATAGAATTTGGTTATATCCCAGGCTTAGAAATGACCTTGATCTTATTTATACTATCAAAGCAGATACATGATGAATTCTATGGTCAGTTTTTATATTTTGGTGTTTGTGTCAAATAACGTATATACTCGTGACTACACCATAATCATTATTAAGAGCCCAAGTGAAGACTGGAGTATTTGGGGGCTCTGGGCCCTGCCATATGGGTGTAATGAGACTAGAAAAAACCCTGAAAGTGAAGTGAACCCAACAAATGTCAATTTTACAGGCACTGGAATTGATTTAAAAGACATTTGCATCATTAAATTAAAATAGAAATAATTCATTATGCAACTAAGTCACTCAATTTGAATATACAGAAATTTTTTTCCTAGACTCTAATTAGAAAATTTATAAATGGTCAGAATAATTGTGAGGGAACTTATGTTTGTTCTGATGCCAGTCGCGGGTCTTTTTGAGGAAGAAACTGTTATGGAGAGTGATCTGAGATGCCTTCTCAAAGTGTAACACCGTGAACATTCATTTGCAGAGATGGCATACTCTTAAAGGGAGATAGACTGTCTCTAGTTTATTCTTCATAGAACCAGTCTATGAATTTCAACTTGAATTACAAAGAACAATATAATCTTTGTTTACAAACTAAGCAAAACATAGCTCTATAGTGATACAAATATTACCTTATCACACGGTATTATACACAGAGATGTTCATTTGAATGGTAATTTTCCCTTTAACTTGGTTTTCTTTAAACCCCAATAAAGGGTTCAGGACCAGTTCACATTGATTTAAACGTGGTGGGAATTTTACCAATGTCAAGGGACAAATTAGTTAAGTTAAAAACAATCTATCCTGTTTATCCTTATTGACTACTTACTGATCATTGCCCAACTTTCTCTTAATGTGTGCTAGAACGCTAGGGCTCTTGTGAGCAAATTCAAAATCATTTTAAATTGATGGGTGAGTATTTAAAATATACCAAAATTCCATTTTCAGACTATTCTGTGTCAAATCACTTTCTCATGTTTTTATCCCTAGATGACTCAGATGTCTTCCCGTTTATGTTCAGGGTTTGGGTCTAAAATTTCAGATTTCCCTGCATCTTGCTCCCCCTAGTGCTGAATAGGTGTATAAGCGCCTTAAAGAAAAAATGTAGTTCAAAATGCTACTTTGTCCATAATACGAATGCCCTTCCCTGCTGCCCCCCTCTACCTGCCCCAAAAAGTGAAGCCATCTGAGTAATAAGCTTTTCTATTGTCATTATTCTCATCAACAACACAAGCTCACTTTGTGTTTTTTCTGAATTCTTTTGTGTAGCTAGGCCCCCTTCTTAGTGATGTGAACACCTATTGCAAGACTCACTGCTAGTTTTCTTGAATTTCAGAAGTACTGATGCCGGCCACATGTCCCGTCATTGTTCCTTTTATCCATCTATTTTTTCAGCAAACAATTGTCACAAGTCCAATTTTCAGAACTTTAAGAATGAAGATATTAAAAAGCCCGTACGTCTTGATTTTGAAATGTCACATTCCAATGGGGGGACACTTAAAGTAACAAATAATTGTAATGTGTGATAAGCAAAGAGGAGTTTCAGACTGAAAGCAGAGTAGTTAAGAATGTGCACCTTTGGCACTGAGCTAGCTCTGAAAATTTTCTCACCTACAATATTGAATAAGTTTGCCTCCCTGAGATTTTTGTGAGGAATAAGTAGAATAAGGCATATGAGGCCTTATGTCTAGCATACAGTAGGAGCTCAATAAATGCCCGCAATTATTATTACCAGTCAACAATAGCATTTTAATCATCAGCAATTATCGAGGTTTTGGGAGTAGGCACTCTTCTCAAACTCACTCACCACTTGGAAATATCTTCATCTGGTTCGATAGAGCTTTCTGAGTCAGTCAGGGTTCACTCAGAAAGCAGACACACTATAAGTTATGGAAAAAGGGATTTAGTTCAGAAATGGAGCTAAAATCTAGGAAGGAATGTGGAGTTTCAGGGATAAAGTCATCAACCTGAGAAGCTAAGCATGTCCAGACCCAAAAATGAGACTGCAAATTGGAGACTTCCAGGGAGGGTGCAGGAAGCTGAGCCTCTGTGTCACTGCCATCTCTGCAGGTCCTCCATGAAGCACCTGGGGGGACGCCTGTGACTGGCCTAATCTCTACGGGTCGTCAGTCAGAGAAAGAGCTGGCTGGGGAGAGGAGGAGGGAGAAGACAGGCTGGAGTCCCCTGGCACTTCTGTGTCTGTTGACACTTCATCAAACCAATGGCCTTCCAAGGGAAACCTACATGTCATTAGTTTGGCCAACCCTGAATCAGAATCATATACGGCAACATATCCTGAGAAAACAGGACCAGCCTGAACAAGTTGACATGGTTGTCCATCTGTTGTCAACTTGGCTTCCATCAGCACCTCTTTAACCATATTCAATTTTCTAATAAAGACATAAGTGACATCAAGCATCTACCTAACACAGTACAACTATTTCTCATACACCGGAAAATGCACCAACACCTTCTGCAAAAGAGGGTGCCAGTTCAGTTTATTCTTCTTTGAGTGATGCTCATTTCTCTTGTAGCTAAGTCACACCCAACCCTCTGCTGTCTTACAGCTTAAATATTGCAACGGAATAAAGTGAACCACTATTAACCTATCATAAGTTAGATAGCAGAAGAACTGAAGTGGGGAAAAAAGAAAGAAAGAGAAGTTTTCATAGTTCATGGACCCTCCATCTTTAGCAAGCATTGGCTGGTTGTGATTCCACTTCTGGCAGGTGACCCACAGTTTTATTCCTGAAAGCTCTGTACTAGGATCCATCCTACCTATCATGGGTTGCTGTACATTTTCATTATAGAATGTGGTAATTCTAACAGGCACTGTTGGGCTCTTCCCCTTCCTGATAACTTCTTGACCCCCACTGTAGAGAAGCAAACCAATTTCCCCTTGCCAGACAGAGTTAGTCACATCAGTGAGTAGAGTTACTACTTTCTTTTCCTGTGGAGTCACTGGCAGGAGTAGTGAGGCCAGATGGCAATCTCAACTTCCAGTTCAATGGAACCAACTCTGTGTCCCTTGGTGGAAGCATCCTTCTCTTGGGAATGAAAATCTTTAGCAGAGCAGAGCCCAAACTTTTAGCTATAAAAAGCAAAATGTTCTCTAGGATATCATTAGGTATGACAGATGAGTCACTCCCATTCCTAGCCTTTGAATAGTGGACACATGGATCATGATTATGGGAGAAATAGCAACACGTACTGGTTGCTGACTCAGAGGTCACAGCATATTCTAAGGAACATCACTCAAGCATGTAAAGTGTTGCTACCAAGTTGTTGTAGACCATCCTGTCATTCTATCAGGCTAGCTGTTTAGATGTCTGAAACTGGTGAATTTTGTGTAGGTGAGCCCATTTACAAACCACATTTGCTGTACAATTAGTCCTATCTGTAGAATCAAAACTATACAAAATACATTAATAAAAAAGGCATTCTAAAAGTCCCCAGATAGTGGTTTTGGTGGAACTATTTCAGGCAGAGAAGGCAAGTCCATATCCAAAGTAGGTGTCTATCCCAGTGAGAATAAAGCACTGGAAATGGTCGGGTGTAGTCAACCAGCCACCATAGCAGGGGCTAATTGTTGTCTCTGCTGCCATGATCACTTTGTTCAGGAGCCCCTTGGAAAAAGAGAGGGGTGACTGGGGAGGACTGAAATTTACAGAAGGGGTCATCTTGTCCATCTGATTGTTAAGACCGTCCTTTGTAGAAAAACCGAATACCCAGGGGCATTGCTTGTAGTTCTGCCCAGAAGCCAATTTCTCTTCAGCAGTCTTCTCCTAGACCACCCTAGGAGGGGGTGTACTGCTGTTCTTATTTATTTTTTTCTAAGAGACAGGGTCTCACTATGTTTCCCAGGCTGGATTACAGGTTTTTCACAGTTGCAGTCATAGGACATTACAGCCTCAAACAGGATCCCGGACTTCAGTAATCCTCCTGTCACTGGAGTTACCGGCACAGACAAATGCACCAGCTGTTTTCTGTTTGTTTGTTTTTCCTTTGGGTTTTTATGTTTTGTTTTGCTTTCTTTTCTTTTTATTCTGTTCACTTTTGAGTGGTTACAAGTGTTTCAGTTCAGAACAGCCTGAGTTTTTTCTTATTCCATCCACTAGTCATGGGAGAATTCCATGGGTGTGATAGTGTGTTGCTTGCCCTGTCAGTTGAAAGCAAATTGCTTCTGATGACCTTTGCTAATAGGCATAGAGAAAAAAGCATTTGCTAGTCAACAGCTGTAGATCAGATATCAGGGCATGTGCTGGTTAGCTCCAGCAATGAAATCTATCTATAACATCATCTGAAATTAGAATTAATACCTTGTTAAGTTTACAATTATACAACTATTTTCTAAAACCTGTCTATTTTCTGCAAAGACCACTTTGGTAAGTTGAACAGGGAAGTGGTAGGAACCCCTTCAAATTGATATTTATGCTGATTTATTAATACATAATCCCTCTAGGAATATAGTATCACTTCCAAAGTCTTCAGCCTTATTGGAATCTGACCATATTTCCCCAACTGAAGCTTCCAGGTCCCATTGCTTCTCAATGAATAACAGCATACAGACCCCGCAAAGTTCTAAATTAAATTTGTATTGTAATTCAGCCACCTGTAAAATTAGGCTTTGAGTTTGGTTTTTAAAATCCCTCATTCCACAGTTCAAGAAGATAGGGTTTCTTTAAGAACAATCACAGCCCTTAAGAAAGCTGGAAATTTTAAGGCCTGAGCCTAATTTCTTTCTATAAATTCTCTAGCAATCTGGAAGTAGCTAAACGACATCATTATACTCCTAATTTCCACTAACCTAATTTATAGCAGGTGTTACTTGATCACCCAGAACCTTATCTATTAGAGGAAATGGATTGCAAGTGATCATTGAAGTAACTGTTTTGCCATTGAACACTGTGGACTACCAGAGCCCCATTTACCACAGGAACAAGTCATCAATGCCTTTGAGTTCAATTAAATCAGCAAACCCTTTGCAGACTCCCATCCATTAGGTTCTGTTCCAGTGTTAATAGTCATCAATCAGTGTTCAATCAGAGAAGCAGAACTTCTATGATTACAGAATAAGGTATTTATGCAGAAATTAGATCTTACAGCGGGGGAAGTGAAAGCTCAAGAGGTGAGTTACAGGCTCAGGGAAGAGTTGTAGATGTGAGAAGCCAAGTGTGCCCAGGCGCCAAAATGGACAGAGAAGGGAAGGCTCCTGGGGAGATCTGTGGGAAGCTGCTCCCCTATGTAGTCACTACCTCTCCGGGTCTGTCACCAACCATCTGAGGCCCATGTAGGACAACAGGGTTAGCAGTTGGGAAGACAAGCTGGATGTGGAGTGGAGGAAGTGGAGAACAGCCCTGACCTGCTGCCCCCCTGCATCTGTCACCCCGTCTTGGTGACCTTCCCAGGGTGACTGCAGATGCTTCACTGGCAGCTTTGGCAAATGGATCTTCAAGCTACTCTAGAGCCAAGCATGGGGGAGAATTCCAAGAACAAAATTCCTGTTTTATAAGAATAACACAGTATCTGTTGTGACTGTAAGGTAGACCTTACTTCAGACCATCTAAATACTGCATTTTAGGGTTTGTACAAAGCTGGCTTGTTTTCTTTCAACCTCTTCTTATATGAGGACAGAGGTAGTTTAGTTTTGTCGACTTCTCCAATAGTAATTATAAGCTAGAAGAAGTCCAAGTTTTTCAAGAACAATGTAGAGGGAAGTTTATTCTGTTTATTTGGGGGGGTGTGTTTTTCTTTTTGGATATTTTTTGACTTATTGACTAAAATATACCTTAACCCTACATTCATGTACGGAGCAGGATTACTCACAATAGCCAAAAGGCAGAAGCAGCCCAATTGCCCATAGATGGACGAATGGATAAACCAAGCAGGTATGTTAGTAAAGCTGAAAAAAGGAAGGAAATTTCAACACAAGTGAGAACTCATCCTAGAAAATGTGCTACCTCCCTCACTGCTGAGTATCATGATGTCATCTTCAAAGTACGCCCCGTAGGAAGCTGGGCACTGATGCCAGTACCTGGGCCACTCCTCAAAGCACTTTTTCTAGGATGAGTTGGCAAACTTAGTTGTCCAGCATCGTAGATAAACCTTAAAGACATTATGCTAAGCAAAATAAGCCACTCATGAAAGGACAAATACTGTATGAATCCCCTTAGATGAAGCAAGTAGATTAAGCAAATTTATGGGGACGGAGTGTAGATTATCAGAGATTATCAGGGGCTGGGGGAGCAAGGAGTGGGGCAGTGTTGTTTAATAGGTGCAGAGTTTCAGCTGGAGAAGATTTGAAAGTCCTGGAGTGGAGGGTGGTGATAAGTACACGAGGTGAATGCACATAATGCCGCAGAACTGGACATTTAAAAATAGTTAACAAGGTAAATGCTATGTTATGTATATTTTATCATAATTAAAGAATATATAGTAAGCAAAGTCCTATTAGTTATTCTCTGTTCGTATGAATGACGTCAGATGCGTTTTTATAAACACTTGAGCATTAGAGATGAGGCTTGTGACTGAACAGGACACAGGCTGTAAATCTGGAGCATGGGACACTGGTCCAGCAGGGCTCCTTAAGAGGGGGATGAAGTGGGAGGGGATGTTCAATTCATCCAGGATTATCTGGGGGGTCTTGGGGAGTAGAGTGATGAAGCGTGTAGTCGACAGCCCTTGAGGTGGCATCTGCCCTCCATGCAAACACCTGAAGTCATGAACCCCCAGTGTCATAGCTGGTTGACCTAGGGGTAGACACCTGACCCGAGCATGGCTAGTCAGATTTTCTTTCCCACAAAGTTAAAAAGCCCAAGGGGGAGAACCAAAGACCAGGAGCCCTTGAGGTTGTGCTAACACCAGTGCTTCAAATAGTAGGACCCCTAAAGTCTTGTCTAGAGCTTCTCTGGAGCTGCCCTGGCTTCTGCCATGTTGAGTCTGATTTTGTCATTGTTGTTGTTAGATGTAAAAGGATTATTTTAATTCCCCTTTCCCTCTATTTCTGTTTTGTTTTGTTTATTAGCTACAGAGTTGGTTACTGTGCTTACAATGAAAATTCCTTAAACTAACATGAGGAGGCAAAGGAAATTCTTTATTGGTGGGGTTTTAATGGGCATCTTCCTCCTCTTCACTTTGCCTTTGATATTCCATGTCAGGAGGTGAGTACATGGAAAGCACTTTCAATACCCCATTAGCAAGGATTTTTGACAAATTGATGCCTCTTGTTCTCATAACAAAGACTCTAATGATATATTGAATATTTTCACACACACTATGTCACAACCAATGATCACTCAAATAACAACTGATGTAATAAACTCTTTCATAACAAAATACTTTGAACAGTTTCTTCAGTTTTACTATAATAGGATTTGACTCCACTGGCCCTTTCTTTGTCTTGGTGCCTCTAATTTGAGGAATAGAAACCCAGTATAAATTTAATTATCATCATTAGCTGATAGATCAATGCAGAATATACACACTTTTCTTCCCTTCAGGATTTTTTTAGGGGTATGCTCATAAATAAAGAAAAAAATAATATAAGTTAAATAGCGTGTTGCTCATTTATCTCAAAGAGAAGCTAACCTGAACATTTTAGAATTTATTTTTAGAATTTCTTACTGGATAGAGCTTCATTTCATAAAAAGTTTAATCATGGCAAAACATTTTTTTCAATATCCTCTAATCTACCTCAACTAAAGTCTAATTTAAAATATAAGTACAAAACACACACACGGACACACATGCACAGAAACACACACGGACACACATGCACACTACCCTATATGCTGTGATGAGCAAAGGTGGTGAGAGCTGAAGCAGAGAACTGAGAAGTAACAATCTGTGTCCTTCTGTTCCTTTGCCCCAGATGAAGGGTTCTCAAAATATTGGCCTGGAAACAGGAGCACCAGCATTACCTGAGAATCTATTAGAAATTCTCAGGCCCCACCCAGGACTGCAGAAGCAGAAATTCTGGAGGTGGGGCCCAGAAATCTGTGTGGTAACAAATCTAACAATCCCTCCGAGCAATTCTGTTGCAAGCTCAAGTTTGAGAGCCATCAACCTAGACTCGCCAGTCAGTCATCTTTCAGAAATGTTATTCTTGGTTCCAAGGAGGCTCAGACAAGGGAATGCATTTGGGTGAGGAGAGGTCACTCTGGACGGGCAGCACCACACCAACGCAGACCTGTACACCTTCTCAGCCGGCAGGGGAGGGCAGGGGGGTGGAGGGAGAGGAGCCTCAGTTCCACCACTCCTTACTCTTCCCAGCACAGTGGCCCTTAGGAAACCCAGACTTACCTGATGGCCAAGATGCAATGGGATTTCAGGACCATGTCACTCCCATCTGCCTGCTTGCCTCAGTGGCTGACCACGGCCCCTGGTTATGACTTCTCAGTTCTCTGCTGCAGCTCTCACCACCTTTGCTATCATGGGTGACATTCTTCCTGCTGACCTCCATCACCTGGAGTGTATAGTTACAAAGCACAGCACACCCAGTGTGTAGTCTCTTCCAGCTGCGTAAGAAAACACCACAGACAGGGTGGCTTCAACAACACAGGTTTCTTTTGTTACAGTTCTGGAAGCTGGAAGTTAGCCCAGGATCAAAGCGTTGGCACAGCTGTGGCCGCACCAGTCTTCCTGTGTGCCCATGTCCAAACGTCCTCTTCGTATAGAGACACTAAGGGGTTTGTTTTCACTTAGTCACCCACTTAAAGGCCTTATCTCCAATAAGGTCACATTCTGAGGTGCTGGGCGTTAGGACTTCAGGATGTAAATTTGGGGGAGACACAGCTCAGTGCACGACTCAGAGAGAAATAGAATCTGCTGGAGCAGCCAGGGCAGCCTTCTCCCTGCAGACACCCAAACCTTCCCTGTCCCTGTCACCTGTTATAACAATACCCGAAGGAGTTCTCTGCCTCAGCGCCTTACAAAGACAAGAAAAATATTGAAAACGATTGCTTGCACTCCACAGCATGAGAATGAAAGAGAATTTCCAGTGTCTGTTAGTATGGTTGTGCCTGGATAGCTGCACGTGGAAGTGTCAGGTGGGAAAGTCCCCGTATAACTATAGCCTCATAAAAATAGGGGAAACCTTCAACTTTCAACCTAAAATGAGTAAACAGAGAGACCAACTCTCCAAAGCAAAGAGTTTGGGAATAGCAAGAGATCATAGCCTGGGATACAGGAGCTACAGGGGCCATAGGTATATCCAGGGGGGTTAAGGCAAGGGAGCGCTTTCAGCACAAAAGCGGTTTTGAAGCAGAGGGGCTGTGGCAGGGGCTGGTGTTAGCCCACTGGTGGGACAGCTGCTATGTGGCGCGTGTCCTTGTATAAATGGCTTATCTGGAACACTGCAGTTTTGAAGAATTCCTTACACAGTTCCCAGCCTTGGTGTTTGCACATGACAGCCTCTCCACCGCCTTGGAAAACCTGGGCTCCAGTTTCTAGTCTGGAGGGCTCCCCAGAACTGTTACAAAGGACATTAAACAGTTACCAAGATAACCACTGGCCCCACGGAAGAGTGCCCAGCGCTTTCTTGCCCTGAAATGGCCGGCGGTAACAAGCTCTGCCTGCTTAGAGCTGCTCCGGTGGCCCCACAGTGGCCTTTAGCTAATTGTAATACTAAAATCCCTGCCTAGCAGGGATGGGTAAGAACACTGCGTGACAGAGTGTGACGCTTGCTAGCACTGCCCCTGCATGATTGTGTCACTGTGAACACCAAAGACGCAACATAAAAGCTCCGCTTTCCTCCCTGGACAGAGATTTAAAGCAATGCAGCAGAGTGGGCAGACACGGAGGTCGCATGAAAGACGCTGCAGACGTTCCAGGCCCCCACGTCCCCGAGCCCTTGGAAGTAACCACTAATGAACTCCTGTGAGCAGCGCTCTGCTCGTGTTTGAGTCATTATTTTGTCTCTCGGTTCCTGCTCAGTTTGGGGGGCAGATTTTCTATCCCGTCTGGGATTTTCACAAAACAGTTCTCAGCTCCACTTGTTAGGATTTGACGTTAGTGACTCCATTTTAGTACCGATCATTTTTACAAAACTGTCATGGCTAGGTAATTGTTTCTCTCTGGATTCCTGTATTCAATTATGTGGGTATCGCATCCAGCACACACCATCTGTTTTCTACACCTTTCATTAGGGTCTCCACTACCAATAGCAAGAAGTACCTTACCTTTGGGCCTGCGATTGCTCCAAGCACAGAATGCAGATCCCCACTTCTATGCTCTGCTAGAGAGTTCTGCTTTTTCCAGGAAACTCTGCTTCTTCCAGTAAACAGAATGCAAAATGCCTGCTTTCACTTTATCACCAACGCTGTGCACCTCTCTCTGTCCAAGAAGCTAAGTGCTTTTTCAATATTTGTTATGCTGCAGGACTGGGAAGGTTACATAGTGCACAGCTCCTGGCTGACAGAGTGACTGTCTCAGTCCTGGAAATCCTTTGAAAACAGAGCTGGAGATAAGGATTTGCAGGCAGACCTTTCTCTGCCTTCTGATCCAGCTGCCTCCCCAGTCAAGTGTTGACAGCTGGTAGTCCGAAAGCCCTAACGTGCTAGTTTAGGTGAAATAGTCTTTCCGAGCTAAACCTTAGACTTCTTGACAACACAAAAGTGAAGCCCACACTTTGCTTAAAGATGAGAGCCTCAGGGCAGATCTCAGGAGAAGAACAAAGAGGTTTGGCTCTGTAACACTTCTATCCTGCTCTATAAGATTTGCCCCTTTGTAGGAGCTGTAAACACTTGCAAGGAGGTTTGCTCCTTTATAAAAGCTGTAACACCCGTATTATACAACTATCTTACTGCTAATTCTACTCTACAAAGAGATTTGGCTTGTTATAAGAGCTGTAACACTTATACCTGTTGAATAAAACCTATCCTGTGGTCTGTCGCTTCATTCTTCGAATCGCCGAGACCAAGAGCCTGGAAATTCAGTATCAAAAATCTGGTAACAGATTTGACAAGCCAGCCAGGAGAAAAGACCAAGCCAGGAAAAAAGACCAAGTTCCGAAAACATCTGTGATGGGTAACATTCTCTCGTTGAGAGAACACCCTGCTGGGCTGTATTCTGGAGCACTGGGACATGTTTGATCCCCAGGTGCTGAAAAAGGAATGTATGATTTTATTCTGCACCCAGGCCTGGCCTCAGTATCGACTCTCCACTGGTGAACAATAACCCCCAGAGGGTACTCTTAATTATAACACCATTTCCCAACTAGACTCGTTTTGTAAACAAGAAGAAAAGTGGTCTGAGAAAAAAAAAAAAAGATGAGAGCCTCCAAGTCTGCCTGGATATCTTTAAATGGTAATTTATTTTTAATCAACATATTTTTAATGGTACTAGGTCTTCAAGTTCTCCAAGTATCATAATATAATAGATACATGGATTTTAAGGACCTCTTTAACACTGCACACATATATCACAGTTGGGGTGAGCAACCCATGGGTACAGTGCACTCCCCCACCCCCAGAAGGTAAAGGGCATTAGTTCAGCAAGTTCAAAGCTCCAGGATGTTCTGTTCATAGAATTAAGAACCGAAACCAATATGTTACTGAAAATGAAGCTTTAAACCATATGCACCAGAAATTTTGAAAACCAAGGCAAATATTTTTTAAGTAGCCTAATAATGAAGAAAAACAGACCCGAGCAACTATTATATGGGCAGAACCACCAACCTAGATTAGGAGACAATTCTAGGTAGAAGGCAGCAGGCATGAACCACCAGGAAGAGTTAACGAGGGGGTGAAGAGAGAAAAGAGAAAGCAAAGAAAAAAGACTTTGTAGCTTTCAAAGGGAAGTTCTTATTTTCTGCAACTATTTCTATAGCTGCAGCATTTCTGCTCTGTTGTGATTATTTATAGACAGTCAAAAGAGTCTCTTTTTTCTCTGTAGGTTCCAATTAAAATCTGGCAGCAATTCATCAGCCCTGTGAAGGCAATGCTGTCACTGTGTTAGCGTCACAGATAACTCGGGTGCCAACTCCCCAAATGCAGTTTCTTGGTCAATGGAAAATAAATATTTGGAGCCCTTGGTTTATAAGGTAGGCAGGGCAAGGGCTTGGCCACGGGATGGAGGATCTTGATGAAGTCTTCATGGTGGATTTCATCGGCGATCTCTCCATGCGCATCCAGATCCATAAGCAGAACATTCTACCCCAATACTATATTCCTTCTTTGAACAAAAATATATTTTCTGAGGCATATGAATTTTCTCTCAGCTTCTCACAGTTCAGTAATTTCTGGCAACATCAAAGAACTGAGACAACAAAATAAGATGCTTTCTAATCATAAAGAACCAGGTCCTTCAGTCTCTTTCAAGAAATAATGGTGTCAGCAACACCTCTCAGCTGAGATTATCATCATCACACAAGCCCTAACCAGCTGGAAGAAATCTGGGTGTTACAGCATGGGCCTGGATGCCATGTTCAAACCAGAACACTGCTAGCATTGAAGATATTAAGATTTCCTATTATTTCATGATGATTACTGCATCTTGGGCATTTGGGGAAGGGAGAAATTAAATATGATAAAAACCTGAAAATTAATAATTTCTGGGAACTGTTTAAATAATAAAAAGGATCTGTAAGGATCCTCCACAAATACTACCCCCAAACCGTGTGACTTGGGAATGTCGAAGGCGGTAAAAACTTTTGTATGTCTGAACACAACAAAACAACTAAAACCCTAACAAATGGTGCGATGCCTTTTCCGTTCCCATCCTCATGCCTCACCTTTTTCTCCTTCTCTTTTGAAATGACCACCACTAGCATGTCCAGGCCTCCTGGAGCCAGACACTGGTCAGTGAATGTAACTATAGGAAACAGAAAAGCCAATCGTTTTCCAAGAGTCCACATTCAATAATGGACTACTGTGAGTCCATGTACAAACTGATATGTTTGTACCAAATAAATCAGACCAGGTTCAGGCATTAATTTAAACCAGAAGGAGTGAGTCCTTCTCAAAAAGTAGGTACTGATACCAAATACAAGTGAATCCATTTAAAAAAAAAAAAAAGCAACACTGTGCCAGATCAGTGGTTCTCAACCAGGGGTGTATTTGGCAATGTCTGGAGACATTTGTTGTTGCACCACTGGTGTGTGTGTGTGTGTGTGTGTGTGTGCCCACGTACACACTTGCTTGTGCTCCTGGCAGCTAATGGGTAGAGGCCAGGGTAGCACTCAACATGCCATAATCCACAGTCCAGCCCTTCTTTCTCCATCCAACAAAACATTATTTGACCCAAAATGTCAACTAGTGTTCATGATGAGAAATGCTGTGATATGTTAAATACGGCCACAAATGTTATCCAGTTTCTTCCATCAGGCTTGCTTGACTTGCACAGTGGAAGTCACATTCACGCCAGAGCTGGTCTCAAGAGGCCTTTTAGCTTCTCCTCCCTGGGGGCTGCCCTGAGACAGCATGCTAGACGGAAAGAGCCATCTGTCCTAGATGCACACAGGGGCATGGCTAGAAGGAATAAATGGCTGCCTTAAGTCACCAAAGGTTGAGCTGATAAGCTATACAGCAAAGATAGCTGTATTAGTCCTTAAAAAAATTCCTAACTGATTAATATAACCATCTCCTCGCTTACTTGTTTGTTGTGGTTAGACATTCATACTCTGTTCTTAACAGTTTAGAAATGTATCATGGCACTATGCACATTAGGTTAGGTCCCCCCCACCATCCCTCCTCCTGCCTCCTCCTCCCCGCTCCGTTCTCTTTCCTCCTCCTTTCTCTACTATAGTTATACATTAATGTACACAGTTACGATTTTAAAAGGAATTTAAAAAATAAAAATAAATAGTTTCGATATGAATAGTGCTTACTTTGGCCAGTATTTCCCAAGCGGCGGTCCCTCGGATGTTTGTAAGAGGCCCCCTGTTAGAGGTCCCTGCAGATGCTCGCTTTGCCCTCACTGCCTGCGCTGACACCAGCAGACGTCGCGGGGTTCTCAGTCTCCACGGGCCAGAACGTTCCCACCCCACTGAGTCTTGCTTTCATTCCTTACTCTTCATCTTGAGTCAGTAGCAATTGGGATATGTGGGGAAAATGAAGAGGACAGATAACAACACACACACACGGGAGCAGAAACCACCGTGCACAAGAGGAACTCAGGTCCATCCTTCTTGCCTTCCACACGCAGTCCTTTGGAACTCCCCCCACCCCCCCCAAGCTGTAATTTTACCCCCAAAACTGAGGGGACTGAGGGAATTATAAGCCTTAGAACATGTGTGCTCTCGGTGAGGACAAAGTCCTTTGCCCCAGTCACACCCAGGTGACCTGCAAGCTCAGCACGATGCCAGGCCCCGCGGGGATATGGCCCCAAGGCGCTGCAGGCTCTGCCAGGCCGGGGATTTCCAGCCCGGGGCTGGGGGCGACGAACTCCCTCCCGAGCTTCCCACCCAGCTTCCTGCGCAGCTCCGCTCCTCTCACCCGGCTTGTTGGCCCCAGATTGCGCAGCCCAGGAATCAGATTGCAGAGAGTCCTCACCCCAGGACTACTGGCCGTCGCATGCCCACAGGCCTCGCACAGAGCTGGCTGCCGAGGACCCGGGGTGGGGCGCCGCGTCCCCATCGTCCAGCAGGCTGGGGCCGGGACTGCGGGACGCGGAGACGAAGCCCCTGCGGGGGTTCGGAGTGGACCACTGTGGGTTGTGGGCTCAGGCCCTGGGCTGCGGCCCTGCGCTGGGCTCGGGGGCTGGCGGAGGAGCCCCGGCCGACAAGGCCTTCCGCAGAGGGGGCTGCAGGGGCCGAAGGAGCCGCCGGTGTGGGGAGGGCGGGGGACCGCGACGGCTGCCGGGGGCTGGCCGGGTCTGGAGGGAGTGACAGACCAGCATGTCCCGCTGAGTTCTGCGTGGCACCTGGGGTCAGGCCACTCTCAGGTCCTCTCTGCATCAGGGATTCTCAGCCTTGGCTGCACCTTCGGGTTGTCTGGGATTTTTTCTTTCTTTTTTTAATGCTGATGTCTGGAACCTTCATCCCTCTCGACCCCCTGGAGATGATAAAGATGATCTGGGTCCCTAATCTGCAAGCATCTGCTAGTTAATCCTCCCACCCCCCGTGGAAAATAACTGCCCTGTCATTCGGTATTCCGAGTTGAGACTCTCTCTGTCTCAGACCCTGGACAGCTTACCGCTGCCGCACCCTCCGCGTGAGCGCGGAACCCGCTCCGGGGTCCTGCTGCGCCCTCTGGTGGTACCGTACAGCTCCTAAGGAAAACGTTTTATTAGGCAAGTTACAGCCAGGAAGGAAGAATCAGAAGAGGCAGATACACAAAAGGAAAAAATATATGGATAGCCTGCAATCCTCATTGGTGACAACTTGTGTATATCTTTGCATACTTTTTGATAAATATTTTTCCTTAGAAAAATAAAAGCAAGTTGTATGTGCCATGTTGCAAACCTTTGCTTACTACACCACGCATGCATTTTTCTGTAAATAAATTTAATTCTATATCATCTTAGATGCTGTGCAAGTGAATGGTATTTCACATGCAAGGACAGTAAAAATACCTAACGTTTATTGAGAACTTACTGTGTGTCAGGAGCTGTGTTAGTTACTTGGCATGGATAATCTCATTTTATATTCATGACACCCCGTATAAAGTAGGTATTATAATTACTCCCATTTTATAAATGAGGATACTGAAGTTATAGAGGTTTGGCAATTTTCCTGTGTGGTTGAACTAGAATAAAACATGAACATCTTACTCTGAATTACCAGGTATATTATGTCTGTCTCTCCTTGTTGCCATATTTGTTATATTCTTTGGGAATCATAAATTGTGTTCTCTCTCTCTCTCTCTCTCATACCCACACACATATCTGTGCCATAAGACTGTCTTCTTACTCCTTACATATGTTCTTGGATTGATTCATGGTTATTCAAGAGATATGCATTTCAATGGTTTTATGTTTCTTACCAAATTTTCTCCAAAAATGCTATATTATGCTCTCACTAGAAGGCTAATGGGATGTATGCCTGTTTGCAAGTACTCTTGTGTTGAAACAAATTATCTTAAATTTCTAATATAGTATAGAATGTACCAGTATATACTATACTAGAATATACTGTTTTGAAGATATGTAAACAAAAGTTCTTTAGTGTCTAAGTAATTTTTAAGAGTATAAAATTTCTGGGGGCAACTCATGCCTGCAATCCCAGCACTTTGGGAGTCCGGGCAGGTGCAATGCTTGAGCCTAGGAGTTCAAAGCTCTATAGCTATGATCACACAATTATATTCCAGCCTAGGTAACAGAATGACACCCTGTCCCTACGAAGAAAAAAAAAAAAAGGTAAAAAAAGTGCAAAGGATTCCTGCTACAAAAAGTTAGAGAACTGTCGCTCTAGGAGAAGACCCTCCCAGAGGGTCTCTTACACTCTTCCCTTCCCCCTCTCCTTTTGGTCCATGGACTCTTCCTTATCTGAAGGAGGCGTTCTCTCCTGCCAAAAGGGCTCTATGAGTGTTTTGTGTTTTCATGCCCATTCTCCACTTGGGTCAAAACAGCAATACTCTCAGCAGTCCATCAGAATTCCATGTGTGCTGCCACAGATGTGGTGGCCATGCAGCCCAACATGTGTGGAAAAAAGCCTTGTCCCTCTGTGACTTCTCCTCTATTATTCCCCTCCTTACCCTCCCAGAAGCGCTGACCTGGGTCAGCCTGTGTCTGAGCAGGTGCTGTGGAAAGGGAACTGGCTGTGAATACACCTCTGTTACTGACCAGTTTGGTGATTACAGGTAATTACTTAACTTCTCCTCTGGCCTGGTTTCCATAAAAATCCATAAAAATGAGAAGATGACCTACATGTTTAGGGTGGTAAAAATTGGATGAAATAAATTATATAAAATATTTAGTGCCAAGCCTGATAAAGAAGAGGAATTTGACAGTGTCCAGCACTTGACTTTATTTTAACTGTTTCGTGCCTTTGTGTTTTATAGGTGGCTCTGATAAACAGCATAAAACAGGTTTTTTATTTTTTATAGAAAGCCCAATCTGACAATCATTGTAACTGGAGAGTTTTATTCATAAACTTGCTTTTCTTTTTCGTTTTCCCACCTGTGCATACATACTTCTCTGATATATTGTTTAGTTTTTGTTGTTTTGAATTTATAAACATAGAACCACACTGAATTGATTCCTTTGTAAATTTGCTTCTTACACCCCCTCTGTGCTTTTAACATCATCCATATTTCTGTGTAAAGCTGTAGTTTATTCAGTTGCTGCTGTACGGTTCATCTTGTGACCATTCCAGATTTTATTTATGTGTTGTGCTGATGGACATCTGGGTTACCTCTGGTATCTATTTACATTGTCATTCATTTATGCTGGTATGCTCAAGGCTCCCAGGAGAATGTCCCCCAGTGCAGGCACAGGCAGGATTTTCCAGAAGTGGAATTGCAGACTCCAGGGTATACATATGTTCTATGTACCAAGCAATGCTACATTGTTTCCCAAAATAATTATGCAAATATACATTCCCGTTACAATTAATGAAAGTTTCTTTAGCTCAACGTCCTCACTGATATTGGCTATCTGGCTTTTAATTATCTTGGGCTTTCTGAAGGATGAGAAATAAAGTTATATGGTATGAATTCCAATTTCTCTGACTAGTGATGAGTTTGAGATTCTTGTCATTTGTTTATTATCTTTTGTATTTCCTTGTTTAGCCCATCTTTTTAGGCAGGAATTAAGCATTCTTAATTCTTAAGCATTAAGATTTGTGGGGTTTTTTCGTCTGTTATGTGTGTGGCAAATTTCTTTTTACAGTCTGTGGTTGATATTTTGATTCACTTTCTGATGTCTTTTTACAAACATGAGTTTCTTTTTTCTTTCTTTCTTTTTTTTTTTTTGAGACAGAGCCTCAAGCTATCCCCCTGGGTAGAGTGCCATGGCATCACAGTTCACAGCAACCTCCAACTCCTGGGCTCAAGGGAGTCTCCTGCCTCCACCTCCCAAGTAGCTGGGACCACAGGCACCCGCCGCAACGCCCGGCCATTTTTTGGTTGCAGCC
>CAUYQV010131516.1:0-24695 GCA_963574575.1 Galagoides demidoff
CAGTCCAGAGAGGCAGCATGGCTCATCCAAGCTCTTGGCTCACTCTTTTCCCTGCCACAGCTGTATCTGTCTCTGTCTTTTAAATTTCTCTTTCCTGCCAGGTTGACATAATGCAATTATCACCATCATCCGTTTTCTTCCTGCTGAATTTTCCTTGGAAGGAGTAGAGAAAATTTTAACGCAATGGTACATTTCAAAACTATTAAGAAATGAGTATAATTGTGATGGATGTGTTACTTAGTTCAATGTAAACATTTCATGGATATCGAAGCAGTACCCTGAACCCCATAAATGCATCAATGTACAAAGTTATGATTTAAAAAATAAATAAATAAATAATTTTTTTAAAAAGACAGAGAGTGAGCAGATGATTGAACAGAAAGATCTCTATTCCCTCATTCCTCCACCAGAAATGTACTGAGGAGCTGTAGAAGCAAACTGTGGAGCTCTATGACGGGGCCACAATCCTTGTCCTCCAAGAGCTCAGAGTTTGTGTGCTCCCCACCCATGATTCGGAGGGCTATGGACTGTGTCATAAGGCATGTGCAGGGCCTACAGGAGCAGAGGGAAAGGGGTCTCTGATCAGAGTTGGCTGCCTGAGTCAGGAAAGGGAGGTGACAGAACAGATGGGAAAAGAAGGGGAGGCAGAGAGAGAATTCTAGGCAGGGAGATACTTGGGGGAAAAGCACTCAAAATATAACTTGCAGCCCACTGGCATCAGAGTCACCGGAGGTGCCCCTTCAAGTTCTAAGTCCCTGAGCCCCTGGCCATGCTTACTACAGGGCTAACGTGGAGGAACTTGCCTGTTAACAAATTTCCAAGGTGTCTCTTACACTTGACCATGCTTCCTCTGGAACACAGCAGTGAAATTCTAAACAACACCTTTAAATACACTAGAAAATGTATGGGAAATAAAGAAGATTTAGTAGGCTACAGAGTGGAGGCCTTGTGGCAAATTAAAAATCCTATAAGACAAGGAGTTAGAGGCCAGGGACATTAGACTTAGACCAATTAGTTAACCCCCAAATGACCTTAGGCAAGTCACCTAATCTCACTGAATCTGTTCCAAAGAAGGATTGCATTTTCTTCCCTATAAAATGTTGGAATCGGGCTAAATAAGCTCTAAAGCCATTCAAAATCTTTTTAAAGATTTGAAGAGCTGTAAACTGAGACAACAAAACAAAGAATAAAGACAGAAATAATGACATGTAAAATAATAGCTAATCCCAACAAGACTTTTTGTAAACATACAGAGCTGTCAGTCATAATAAGTAAGTGAAACTTTTAAGGAAAAACACAGGGCAAAGAAAAAGTCAGAAAAGAAGTTTATAACATGAAGACAAAGAAAAAAAGAACACAAAAAAAGTCAAGGTAAATCATAGATACCATGCCATAGCTGGGATGCCACCCTTCTGGCACATTTTGTGCCATCAGTCCCTTAGAAAAGCATCCTTATTTCATTTTGATCAACATATTTCTTTTTTTATGCTTTTTTTTTTAAAGGTATTATGCTTTTATTCTCATGTGGGTTTTTTTTTTTTTTTTGGCTGGGGCTGGGTTTGAACCCACCACCTCCAGCATATGGGGCCAGCGCCCTACTCCTTTGAGCCACAGGCACTGCCCCTGATCAACATATTTCTAAAAGGCCGAGGGCAGGCAGGAGGCTGGAGAGAGCTAAGAAAGATTTTCAAGGGAATATTAAACATCTATTTGAACAGGTCAGAGTAATCAGAGTAATTTAGAGAAATCCTAGAAAGTGGTTTAATTGTCACCTTTGGTGAAGGCTTTTGAGGGCACGACTAGAGGATATAGGACAGATGAAAAGAGACAAATTGAAAAAAAGAAAAAAAGTTTAGTTTGACATTGAAAATGTTTTTTTGACCATCCATGGAAGGATAAAACTAGGACAGATTAGATTCATTCTTCTTAGACGTTCAAGAAGGCAAAAATGAAACTGGTAGTAAGTTCTACTCAAAATTAAATCTGTACAGAAGGTACACCTGGTGCTGTGCCAGGCCCTGTATAAGTCAGCTGTTTTCAATTGTCATAGCTATGTAGCTATTTATAAAGTAGGTGGGGACAGTCCCATTTTACAGATGAGGAAACTGAGCTTCAGAGAGCCTACGCCCCTTTCTGTGGCCACTAAGCTGCTTTTTACCAGTGGAAATGTGAACTTCAAACCCAGGTTTCTCTGTGCCTGCCAGCCCAGATCTTTCCACTATGTTATATTACACTTGGAGACTTAGGGACTTTGGAGGGTCCTCTGTCTACTATCATAAAACTAGAAAGAATAATCAATGATGGGCCCTTCCAGCTATAAAAATATGCCTTAAAACGCTTCTAACCTGATTGTACATCAGCTTTAAATCCACTCCTCTTGATCAAGCCCTTCTTTCGGGAACTCAATTTTGTCCAGTAAGTCAGCCTGTACTTCTAATGCATCGTTCTCCTGAAAGTATCCCTGCAGGGTATGACAGATTGAATTGGAAGAACCTACAGAGAAGGAGTGAGCAGATGACTCCCTCCCATTTTGTAGATAAGAAACTCTAAGTTCCCCAGGAAGCCAGGCATAGAATCAAAATTTGCATGAGTATAAAGAGACTGAGGGAGCTGGGGAGTCCAAGCTCCTGAAGATTTCAAAATAGAAAGTATATGGCCTCGGGAAAGTCACACAGAGCAAATGGTCCACTCGAAAGGACGCTTTCCATCCAGCCACCCAGACCAACAGGGGCCCAGGGAGGTCACTGGCTCCCCCACCTAGACCCTATACAGTCATGGGTAACCTGGAAAATCAGTGCCACCCAAATTCTCCAACTGCACATTTATGTGTATTTGTGTGCCTATAAAATTTTATTGTGGAGACTGAAACCTGAATTTCATATCCTTTTTGCTGATTTTTAAAAAATGAATAGAGTTGATAAACCAAACAAAAGCATACATTGGGGGAAAAAATCTTCTATTCAATAAATGGTGCTAGGAAAACTGGATAACCATATATAAAAGACTGAAACTGGACCCACACCTTTCACCACTTACAAAAATTGACAATGGATAGAAGACATAAATCTGACATGAAATGATAAAAATCCTAGAAGAATGCTTGAAAAAAACTCTTGATGATATCAGACTGGGGAAAGATTTTATGAAGAAGACTCCATTGGGAATCACAACAATGAAAGTAAATAAATGGGACTTAATTAAGCTAAAAAGCTTCTGCACAGCTAAGGACACAACAATTAAAGCAAATAGACAACCTTCAGAATGGTAAAAGACATTTGCATGTTACAAATCTAACAAAGCCTTGACAACCAGAATCTTCAGAGAACTCAAATCAATCAACAAGAGCAAACAATCCCATCTATCACTGGGCAATGGACATGAACAGAAACTTCTCTGAAAATAGACAAATGGCTAATGAACATATGAAAAAAATGCTCATTGTCCCTAATCATCAGAGAAATGCAAATAAAAACCACCCTGAGATACCACCTATCCCCAGTGAGAATAGCCCACATCACAAAGTTCCAAAGCTGAAGATGCTGGGACAGATGTGGAGAGAAGGGAACACTTTTAGAGGTAGTATTGCAAGCTACTAGTATTGCTAGTATTGCAAAGCTGAAGATGCTGGCACAGATGTGAAGAGAAGGGAACACTTTTACATGGTTGGTAATACTACAAGCTAATACAGCCTCTTTGGAAAGAAGTATGGAGAATCCTTAAAGAATTCAAAATAGACCTTCCATTTGATCCTACAATCCCATTTCTAGGTATATACCCAGAAGAAGAAAATATCATTGTATCCTAAGGACATTTCTGCTAGATTGTTTATTTCAGCTTAATTTACAATTGCCAAGATGTAGAATCAACCAAGGGGCCACCAACTGTGGTACACCATGGAATACATAGACATACTTCACCCCTAAAAAGATGGAGACTTCACATCTTTTGTATTGAATTGGAGAACATTCTCCTCAGTAAAGTATCACAAGATTGGAAAAGCAAGATTCCAATGTATTCAATATTGATATGAAACAGTAGATGACCTAACACGTGGTCACCCAAGAGAAAAACTCAATTTAATTCAAGCTGAGGGAAGGAGGAAAGAGGGAGGGAGAGAGGGGAAGATGGAGGGGCTAGGCATGCTTTCCCTTAATGGGCACCATGTAAGGGTACGTGGCACACCTCCTCCTCACAAACACAGCAGGGACCTCACCTAACAAATGCTAACATTGCAACCTAGTGGTTTGTACCCTCCTATTAATCTGAAAACTTAAAAAAAAAAGAAGAGTTTATTTGATCCATTCTTTTAGCTTTACGGAAAAAGGTTTAGCTTTACAGAAAAAGTGATGAACAGAAACTACAGTGAGTTCCCATATATTCCCAACCTGCTACATTTGATCATAATTTGCAGAATTTCTTATAACTGATGAACCACTATAGATACATTATTACTCACGAAAGTGCATCTCTACACCAGGATTCACTCTTGGTGATGCACAGTTGTCGGGGTTCTGTCAGATGTATAATGACATGGACCCACAATTACAGTACCATGCAGAAGGGTCCCACTGCCCTAAATATCCTATCCCCCGCTTATTCTCCAACCCCCACTACCCTAACCCCTGTAACTGCTGGAATTACTAATTGTTATAACTGTCTCTAGAGTTTTGCCTTTTCTAGAAGGTCATATAGGTAGAACTACACAGTAGATTTTCAAACTGGCTTCTTTCACTTAAAAATAGGCATTTAAGCTTCTTCAATGTCTTCTTATGGCTTGTTAGGTCTTTTTTTAATTAATAGATTTTTTTTCAAAAGAAAAGTTTCAGGTATAAAGAAAGTTTAATTGGGAAGTACAGAGAGTTCTCACATATTCCCTCTTCCCCTCCCTACAGTTTTCCCTAGTATTTTCTGCTTCTATTTTCTTCTGGTTAGTGTAATACATTTGTTACAAATGACAAACCAATGCTGATACATTGTTATTAGCTAACATCCATCCTTTCAACTAGGGCTCACTGTTTTGACAAATGTATAATAATGTATCCACCACCAGCCTACTTCTTATCAGCGAGTAATATTCCTTTGTATGGATGTAACCACCGTTTGTTTATCTATGAAAGGAATCTTGGTTGTTTTTAAATTTTGGCAATTACAAACAAAACTGCCATAAAAACTGCCATGAGCAGACATTTGCATGGACTTAAGTTTTCACCTTATCTCAGTAAATAACAAGGACCCTGATTGCTGGCTTGTATGCTAAGACTACATTCAGCTTTGCAAAAAACCTGCCAAAGCATCTTTCAAAGTGGCTGGACCATTTTACATCCCACCAACAATGAATGAGAGATTTATTGTTCCACATCCTCACCAGCATTGGGTGTTGTTAGGGTTTCCATTTCAGCCATTCTAACAGGCGTGTCCCTTAGAGGGGCCGAAGAGTTGTCTATGTAACAGATGGTACACAGGTATATAATATAATACGTATGTCTAACAGGTGTTTCTAATAAATGAGTCCCATTGTTTTAACCCAAGTGTGTCTTTTTTAAAGTATACTGTTCAACTGTCCAAAAGAAAAAGCAAGTCTTAATAAACTGCCAGAATTTACCTCATCATTGTTATTCAGCTATGTTCTATGAATGTCAGAAACTATGTTCAATCAAAGAAGAGGCCTCTTTTGAGAGAATAAAATTCTTTAAAACAATTAAGTACTATTTTTGAAGACATAACTAGCATTACTTTCTAACTAAAATACTTTGAGTCAGAGAAAGTTAAATTGAAATTTGTCTCTTCATCACTAATATACTAAAACGAACTTTTGCCAGCATAAAGATGCCTGAAGTATAGAGATAAAAATTATCTTTGGATACCCACTAGCCACAGACATAAAGGTATTTTATTTTCTTTTTTTAAAAATTTTATTTGTATAAACTTATGGGGTATGACTGCAATTTTGCTAATGGATGTATTGCATAGTGGCAAGGTCAGGGCTTTCAGCCTGTTGATCACCTGAATAAGCTACATTGTATCCATTAAGTCATTTCACACTCACCTTCACACCCTTCTGAATCTCCCTTGTCCATTATTCCCATTCAATGTCTATGTGTATATATAATTTAGTTCCTACTTATAAGTGAGAATATGTAGTTTGTTTCTCCCTGTGTCCGAGTTGTTTCACTTAAGATAATGGCCTGCAACTCCATCCATGTTGCTGCAAAAAATGTGATTTCATTATTTTTCTTTTCCTTCCTTCCTCTTTTTTTTTTTTTTTTTGAGAGAGAGAGACACGGCCAATGTGGTGGCTCATACCTATAATCCTAGTACTCTATGAGGCCAGGCAGTTGGATCCTTTGAACTCAGGAGTTCTAGCCCAGCCTGAGCAAAAGTGAGACCCCATTTCTACAAAAATAGAAAAACTAGCCGGTCACTGCAGGGGACACCTGTAGTCCCAGCTACTGGGGAAGTTGAGATAAGGGGATCACTTGAGCCCAAGAACTTGAGGTTGCTGGAGGTAGGACCCCATGGCACTCTACTCTCGGCACAGCGTGAGACTTCGTCTCAAAAAAAAAAAAAAAAGAAAGAGAGAGAAAGAAGGTGGGGGTACAATATGCAGAGTCACCCAAGGTGTAGTACAGTGCAGTGGTGCAATCGTAGCTCACCACATCCCCAAACTCCTGGACTCAAACTGCCCTCTCACCTCAGCCTCTCAACTAGGTGGAACTACAGGTGTACACCACCACACCTGAATAATTTTTTTTTAATTTTTTGTAGAGATGGTATCTCACTATGTTGCCCAGACTGGTCTTGAACTCTTGGGCTGAAGTGATCCTCCTACCTCAGCCTCCCATAGTTCTGGGATTATAGATATGAGCCACTGTGCCTGGCCATAATTTCATTTTTCCAAATGGCTGAATTGTATTCCACTGGGCATATAATTTTTTTTCAATCCAGTCATCCATTGATGGACAGACATTGATTCCCTATCTTTGCTACTGTGAATAGTGCTGTAATACAGGCACTTTCTTTAATATTTCTACATTTGACTTTGTTTTTTGAAGATTTTCTTAGACTTAAACAAACATTGTACAGTTCTAAATTACTTTGCATAATTTCTAAGACACTACAGTGTGGGGCAGGGCCGGGGAAGGGGGCTTGGCTTTTCCTTCTAAGTTTATCCAGATGTTCTCTGTCACTTTTTATAGAAACTGGAGTAACAGAATGATAGGATGAAAGTTTCTGCTGTGTGTTATTATAGCTATTATGGACCTCATTTTCAAATAGTGTAAGATATTTACTTAATGTATTTATTTCAAAGCTGCATTCCACACCTGAATGTTTACATAATGGTTTTCATGCTCATTAACTCTACAAAGATTTGGGTAATAAGGCATAAAAAAAAATTCTTGAAGAAACAGAAGTCATTCAATTTCACAGTCTTTGCAAATGGAACTTCCCATAGTTATGAGTTTGTGATTATGGGACAACATAACCCAAAGTCACATAGCACATCTACCTTGAAAAATGATCGGCAAGGATCTTAAAAATTTTGGATGGCCCATTTTATGTTCCTATTCTTAACAAGCAAGATCAAACTATATTAAAACAAGTTCTTTCTCCTCAACTATGTATCTGCTGTTTATGGCAGCACCTCAAAAGCCTTGGAAATCATCCACAATTAGGTGGCAAAGATGCCTGGAAGCTTTTCCAAACCAAATGGCAGAGCCTTTAAAAGAAGCATCAGAGAAGTGTTTGCCAGAAATACGCATAACATTTGGAATACTCTTTCTTGTTTTTTTTCACTGCCATTTGAGAGGGTAACTTCAATTTCTTCTGTTCTCAACCACTGGCTACAGACAAGACACAATCTAGGCATCCTTGTATTTCATATGGCAACATCTTCTAGTGTAGGAAACCGCAAGTCAAATGCTGAAACACCCACACTTCCGCAGTGCTAAGAAAATTCTCCCCATTAGTATAATTCCCAGTCAACTGAAGCAGAGTGACTATGCATTTTTCTGAGAGCTTTTTTAAAGGGAGTGTTGGGCTGGTAGAAGTAAACGATAACATAACCTAAAAGAAAAAAAAAAAAAAAAACAGCCAGCGAGAGACCTCTGCCTCAGGGAATAATTGAGGTTTCTTCACTAGGTTAAACACATATCTTCAATTTTATTGTGAAGTCTCTAGGACAGGAGAGTTGCAAGCATCTAAGACAGTGTAAGTAACTGGATGATTCTGTGACCCATTCCTTCCCTTCCTAACCCTACTGCTTGATAAACATACTACTTTCTATCCTACAGTTAGGGGCTGAATAGCTGCCTCCTAAAAAAGACATGTTGAAATACTAACCCCCAGCACTTCCAGGATGTGAGCTTATTGGAAAACGGGGGTCACTGCAGATGTAATAAGATGAGATGTTATTGGCTGGCTGGTGCCCTTACAAGATGACACGAAACATGATGGCAGAGACAGAGATGGTGGAGATGCACCTGCTGTCAGTGGAAGGCCACCATCAGAAGCTAGAAGAAGCAGGGAAGAATTTCCCCCTACAGGTTTCAGAGATTGCATTGCCTGGCTGGCATCTTTTGGATGATGTTTAAGCCTCCAGCACCATAAGGCAATGGATTTCTGTTGTCTTAAGCATCCAGTTCATGGCGATTTGTTACAGCAGCCCTGGGAGACTGATACACACAAGCTTGAGGAAAAAATGAATTCTTGAGTTGGACAGGGGTTCAACATCTAGACAAAGTTCCTTTGGGACACAGTTACTGCTATGAGGTGCTGACTCCCTCCCCAAGAATCAGAATCCTGTCCAGACCAGGGACAGTGCTTTCTCACATGTCCCCACACATTCCTTAGCCTGGACACAGCTTCCAGGGAATCTACCTAAAGGGCTACGGGCAGAGCCCAGGAAGCCCCTCCAGGATTTGTGAGTTTGTTGTTTGACTTTTAATAAATACAATAGAAGCTAGGAAATTTATAATTTTGCCCTAAAATTAAGATATATCTGGAGTATTTTGGATCACATTTGTTAATCTTAAAAATTTATTAATTTAGCACATATAAAATCTCTATGGCCTAGAAGTCATTGCTATGGACGGCATAATGTCCTTCCAGTATCCATGTGGCAAAGCAGGAAGCCCCAGTGTGATGGTATTGGAGATAGGGTCTCTGGGAGGCAATTTGGTCTGGACGAGGTCCCGAGGGAGAGGTGCACAAGATGGCATCAAGGTCCTTAGAGAGGCACTTGCTATTTCTTCTGGCCATATGAGGACACAGAGAGAAGGCAGCTATGTACAAGCTAGAGAGGGAGCCCTCACCAGGAACCAAATCAGCTCACACTGTGATCCTGAACCTCACACCCTCCACAACCGTGAGAAAATAAATCTCCATTGTTTAAGCCACCCTGTCTATGGCATTTTGTCATGGTGGCCCAGGGTGACTAAAGAGAGTTCTCATATATAAATGACAACATAGTTCAATGAAATGAAAACATCTTAAATGTGGTAGTGGGAAACAGACATCATCAGGATCAGGACTCTGTTCCTGGAAATTTTAGGTATTTTCAGTACAAGAAATCCCTGAATGTTTGTGTTTAAACTCAGCTGCTATGGCCCTTTGTGTGCAATAATTAAACAAATAAAATCTGTTCACTTTGTGCTGTACTGCACTGCCCTGTGCCCCACACCTGGATGTGGGGGCAGTGAAAGGTAGGAGGGCAAGGAGGGAGAAGAGAGCTGTCCTGTCCTCCCCCGAGCACGCACTGGTTGAAGACCCTCTGGCCAGTGGTGGGCCACCTGCCAGAAACCCTCAGTCAGGAGGCATTAGTCAGCAGAGGTGGGCCAGGCTGCTTCTCTGTCCAACTTCCTTGATGCCAACTCTTGCCTACAACACCCCCTGGTGTTTCTTGCCCCACTCAAGATGCCAAGTCCTACTTGCCTATGGAGGCTTCTCCTCCACATTTTGATCTAGGCGCACTCCCCAGGGAAAGCCACACTCTGACAACGGCTGGTCTGAAACCACCTTGCACACTGTCTGAAGGGATGAAGCAAGGCTGCTTCTGTGCCCAGCTTCCCTGTCGCCTTCTCCCTGTCTGCAGGATCATCAGGTGTCTGCTGGTCCTCCCTCACCAGCACTCCCACATCTCCAAAATCAGGTCCACTCCCTTGGCAAGTGGTGTCACTCATACAGAAGGGATGGGCAGGGGGACAGAGGTGAGGCATCCAGAGTCGTCACTGAAGAAGTCTTTCCTCTTTCCTCTTCATCTCTTCATTCCTTTTAAAAGGTTTTCCACATCATTTCTCAGATTTGAGGGTCGTATTCTCATTACCTACATCCAGTAGTTCCTACTTCATCACAGTTCACTTTTGAGGTTTCTGTTGCCCATGGACAACCATGGGTGGAAAACAGGGGGATGTAGTTCCAAAAGCTATTTCAGCCAGCACGGTGGCATGTACCTATAATGCCACTCACTCAGGAGTCTGAGGCAGGAAGATCACTTGAGCCAAAGCGTTAGAGACTAATCTGCACAATATAGTGAGATCCTGTCTTTAAAAACAAAAGATGCCACAACATTTTCCTGAGGGTGAGAAAACAAGACTCTGTCTCAAAAGGAAGATATTTTGAGAGAGAGAACCGCCGTGTTCACACGACTTTGATTGCAGTGTATTGTTAGACTTGTTCTATTTTATTACTATTTTTTTACTGTACCTAATTTATAATTTAATGTCATCATAGGTAAGTATGTATAAGAAAAAGCATTTAGGCTCAGCACCTGTAATCCAGTGGTTAGGGTGCTGGCCACATGCACTGGGGCTGGCAGGTTCAAACCCGGCCCAGGCCTGCTAAACAACAATGACAATAACAACAACAACAACAACAACAAAAAAATAGCCAGGTGTTGTGGCAGGTGCCTATAATCCCAGCTACTTGGGTGCCTGAGACAAGAGAATTGCTTAAGCCCAAGAGTTTGAGGTTGCTGTGAGCTGTGACACCACAGCACTCTACCAAGGGTGACATAGTGAGATTCTGTCTCAAAAAAACAAAATAAAATAAAATAAAAAGCATTTATATATACATAGGGTGGCCATAAAGTTTGTGTGCAATTTAAAATAATTACTATTTTAAGTACAATAAATACTACTTAAAATTGCATATGAACTTTATGGCCACCTTGTATATATGTGTGTGTGTGAATAACCCCATATATAGACACATATATATGTGTAGGATTAGGTACTATGCATGGTTTCAGGTACCCACTAGGGGTCCTGGAACATACCCCCTGCAGATTAGGGACAACTACTATATAAGAGATGCCAAAACCCAGGAGAAAATAGTACCTCAAAAATCAGTGCCACTTTTGTATTCTCTTTTGAATTCACTTTATGGAGAAAGGCTGACTTTTAAACTGTTCTATGTTGTTCTGTCTTTGAAAAGTACTGACAGGGCCCACAAAGATAGAATCGGTTTCTTATTTTTTTATACATCTGAACAACAGACCTGTCTTTCCCAAATCAACAGTCATAGCATTTGAAGTGCCCTGGTGTCACATACCCACGTGGCCAATAGGGAGTGCCTTTCTCTACCAGAGAGAAATCTTCATAACACCCTTCTAGAACTCCCCGTGGAATATGAACAGCTTGAGAGTCTTCCTTCTCAGAGGTTTTATGAAGTTCTTTACCTTGATTTTATGCCATTTGAATGTGGATGTTTTCGTAGACTAATCAATCAGAATCCTGGAGACAACTGTTTCAGATGTATTATTCACTAAAGAAAGCAATGGCTTTATGCTGCTTCATCTATTTTTATTAAAAATGTCTTAAGGAAATTGCTCCACATTAAAAGTTTTTCCCTTTTCCAGTCTGTAGAAAGCAAAACCATCACCTTCTTTCCCACAAAGAAACCCCTTTATTTCTCAACTTAGAGTTGGTGATTTTAGTATTTAGTAACAGCAGTAATCATTCTTTTTTATTTACCATATGCACTTGGTAAGATCTTTATTTTACTGTTTTTCTTTCCGGTTTATGATAATGTTCTCTTTTTTGGATGATAATGTCATAAGCCTAATTTTCCCTTCTGTTAAGTCTTGATTATTTCCCCTGAAGGGGGATATTTAAAATAAAAGCAGTTAAAACTTAATGGTAGCAGAATAGTTATGTGGTCACATGCATATAAGGCGAAATAAGCCCACAGATACTGTTAATATTATTCCATGCAAATTAAGTCCAATGCACACATCTAGGAAGGAGCTTCCCCTCAGGGCTGATCGAATTGTAAAATTGAACCTAAGTTTTGGAAAGGTAATAAGTAAAGGGGAGGGAAAATAGCTAGGAATAACCTTGTCACTGCTGTCACAGGACTGACATTTGAGTCTCACTTGCATCTGACAAGAAAAGTTACAACTTGAGAACGACACCCATTGTATGAGAGTCTACTCTGAATTAATCTGCCTGGTTTTCTGTTTTATTTTGTGGTGTTGTGCTTTTTCAGGAACATAAAAGAAGTGGGTGCCTGGTGCAGACTTCAGCTGAGTTGGCCAGAGGATGGGTTAAACAGCTCCCTGTAAGGTTATCTGGCGCCAGATCACAGGTTCAAACGTAAGTGGTTAAACCGAAGCCAGGAGACGGAGTTACAGGAAGTGGCAATGAATCAAGCTCAGTGGTAGTGGTCAAGTGGTAAGAGGAAATTTAGGTGAAGGTATGACAACCAGTCTAACTGTTCAGTTCCTTAAGACCAAGGTCTGTCTAACTAAGATTCCTCTCTAGCTTCCTTACCCCCCAGGTATGCTGAAGCAGTCTCTCTGCCTGAAATCCCCTTCCTTGCCTCTCAGCACAGCCCATCCCCTCTTAATCTTTAGGTTTCAGCTCAAAGATCAGTTTCTGAGAGAAGATGACCTTGACCAGCCACTGCTCCATCTGAGTGTAGGGTGCCAAAGGGCAGGGTGGAGCACAGAATGGAAACAAACAAGGCCAACGTCTCAGGAAGGACATGGGGCTGCCCCCACATAGCAGCCACACTCCATCAATTCTCCTTATCTTGGGGCTCACCTAACCCAGGACTTCCCCTTCTTCCATGCCCTACCTACCGCCCTGTAAGATTCTCATCTCATCTGGCTCATTGTTCTAATTAATTATGGTTCTCAGCAGCACAGAAGAAAATGTTCCAGCTCCATCCATGTAAACATAAAAGAGGTAAAGTTTCCATCTTTCATGGCTGCATAATATTCCATGGTCTACATTTACCACAATTTTTTAATGAAAAGAAAAAAGAAATGTTAGCCAGGTAATGAAACTGAAGGAAATAGTAGGGGAACAAGAGAGAAAAACAAAACAAAAACAAAAGCCGGCGGGGGGGGGGGGGGGAAGGATACTTGAAATGTTTTATAATTGAATTAAATCTATTCTTTCTTTCGAGACCCACCCATCTGGAATTCCAACAGCTCTATGAGATCTTGGCAAGAAGTGATTGCATAAGTGACCTGAAAAAAGGCAGGACTAGAAAGATGAACACTGAGTGGTTACTTCTCCAAGCCAAGAGATACAGTGTCAATTCATTGGTTACTGTATCAGCTCAAATCACTGAGCTGAAGGAGGCCCCTGGGAAGATACTTTGTAATATCTTCAGATTACGATCATCTTGGCAGGTCACTTTCTGATATAAATGCACACACAAAGACTTCCTTTGCACATCAAAGTTATGATTTCCACGGTCAGTTAAAATCACCACATACAGAATTTGCTAAAGGCTTTTCATGCTTACTTTCTGTATTCTTATTCTGGTTTTTTATAGCTCACCAATGAAGAGACGTGTCGTGATAATATCTCCCTTAATGAACACTCCCTGTCTCTTTGGAACTCTGAAAACGGAAAATTTGGAGTGAATGTAACTGTTACCCTAGTCCCTCTAAAAATGCAAAAGTAAAAGCCTGTTACTCTATAATAAAAAATGTTCTACTTAAATGAAATCTCATTTTCAAGCAGCCTGGCCATAGAACAATCAACAATAACAGGCTTTATGTCCACATGGGAGAAGAGGGGAGAAACCCAGCATGCCTGCCCTGAATTGGGAAGGGTTATCCTTAAACTAAGGGCCACACATGTCTATAGGATGAGGTCTGAGAAAAATGTGCTGGCAATTATTTTTTTTGACTAATGGGAATTTTGCTCTCAAATTTCCACAAAACCCTTTTTCTTTTCTAATCTTATTATTCATTGCACTATTAAACACCACCAGCAAGGAGTGAAATGGTTGCTGAAATCTATTAAGTCTGAAGCGATGTGGAGGCAGGACAGTCACAAAAGCTGGGCCTTCCCTGCACAGTGCATGGTCCCTGACTGCAGGGAAGAGAGGCTTGTAACACGTGAAGCAGAAAAGCCAGCAACATAGGCGACAGATACTGAGAACTCCAATGTCACACCAAGTTTGCAGAGTTAGGGAGCTGGGGGTGATAATTTAACATATTTGGCAAAAAGTTTCCCTCCCTTCCCCCACCTCCAGGGAAAGGAAACAGGGGAATATTTCCTTAATTAGGACATAGAAAACAGGCAGCTGCTGTGACCTCCTCCGAGTCACCATAAACAGATGGCAAAATAGTAAAGAGATTCCTGATTTTACAGTGACATCTCAATTTGCATTATCTAGAAACGTTCTTTGGGTCACTCACGTTTAAAAACAGGTTTTTGAAAAAATGACAAAAAGAAAGAAGATAGGGAAGGTGAGAGCTAATAAATGCTGTCAAAGCTTCATGTTACTGCAGTCTAAGGAAATGCTTGACAAAAATTAAACCAATGAAATGAAGTAATTTATATAGTATATTACTTTGCCCTGCAAACAACTGAATGTGCTCAGATAAAGAAACTTCCTTGTAAGAATCTCAAAGCTCGCCACATGCAGAAAAACCCACACAAAACCAATTCAGAAATAATGCCACCATATCCTTATATAGTACTTTATACCTCCTGAGATGCTATTATGTGCATTTTATAATATAATATAAATATTATATTTATATTACCATCCCAGCAATTACTATTCCTGTGTGAGGAAATCGGCCCAGAGAAGCAGCTTATCTGTCCTAGACACCCATTTCCTAAACCCCTAACCCAACAATTTCATTATTCTTCCCCTCATTAAGTCCAATTTTCACAATAATAAAATTAATGTCCTTAATAAAGGAAGAATCATCATGGTGACTAAGAGTATAGACAAAGGTAAGATAGAGACTTGGCTTTGACATACATATCAGCTGCGTAACTTTGGACAAGTAACTTATCCTCTCTGGGCCTCAGTTTTATTATCTATAAAATGGGGATAATTGTACAATGGGCCTATGATAGTCATTGTGTACAATTTCTGGAACTCCTTCCCTTCCCAACACACAGGAAGCTGCATGTGTCAGACCCCTTGTAGCTGGACCAGATGTGTGTGTGGTTGTGGTGTGTTGCTTGTTAGACAAAGAAGAGTCTGATAGAGAGAGGATACCCAGGCTTGGGTGGAGGTGGTAGGGTCACACTGATCCTGAAGCACCCTACATCATCCCAAATACCTTGAACAGACCACAGTGGACTTGGCTCAGTGGGTGAAGTCACCTAAACTGTGGGGTTGCGGCTACAGCATAACCCCCACACTTCCTGACTAATACATTCTTCTGAGTTTTTATGAAGATTAAACTATGCAAGTACCTTGTACCGTGAGCAATACAGTGGCTAAACCTGAGAACTAAGATCATAATCTCAAGACCCCAAATTTATAGCCCATTCATTCCTGCCATAAGTGTCCACTGAGTATCACAGTGTGCAAGGCACTCTCCTGGAGAGCAGAGGATGTAATGGTGAGCCAGACAGACACAATGGCTCATGTGGCCTCAAGAATGAATGGCATCTTTAAAAACTATCTAGACTCCCCTTTCTGAGTGAGGTTAGGTACAATATTTATGAATATGCAGGGATATATTTTGGTGCATTGGAAAGGAATGAAACCCTGCCCTAGAGCCACACCCATCTTGGAACCTCCCAAGTCCTCTCTCTGCTCATTCACAGGGTTCACTGAGCCATCCTACTTGCTTACAAGAGCTTTAAATGTTCAGCACACCTGAGGCTGGGCATCATGACTCATGCCTATAATCCTAGCACTCTGGGAGGCCAAAGCAGGTGGATTACTTCAGTTCAGGAGTTTCAGCCTGAGCAAGAGTGAGACACCATCTCTACTAAAAAATAGAAAAATTAGCCAGGCTCTGTGACACATACCCAGTGTATAGTCCCAGCTACTTGGGAGGCTGAGGCAAGAGGATTGCTTGAGCCCAAGAGTTTGAGGTTGCTGTGAACTATGACGCCATGGCACTTTACTTGGGGTGACAGAGTGAGACTCTGCCTCTAAATCAATCAATCAATATTCAGTGCACCTGGGTAGAAAGAACAAAGATACATAGATCTTTAATTTCCACCAATGATATTTTAATGAGCAAATAGCTTATTAGCCTTAACATCTCACACGGCATCCTAGAACACTTACAGCCATAATCAGTGCAATGAGAAATATGTGTATGTCTAGTTTAGTTTAAGAAATATGTATACACACATATATGTTTATGCATATATGACAATGTATGGAAGATGGCTAAAGAGGATAACATTTAAAATGTATGATCCCACACATGTAAATCTCCCAAAGCTTCAGTGTTACTCTTTACTCCTTGAGTTCTGAAACTACACTTTTCTTGTGGAGGAAATTTTTCAAAGACTCCTTGGAGTTCAGCTGTTAGAATATTCTTTACTGTACGTCAGACTGCAGCCAAGCACATTCTCAATGTGATAACTTTGAGCCCCTAATACGGCCACATTTTCATTTACTTAGGTAAAATGATTACATCTGGAAAATATATAATACTTGGACTCGAAATCAAAATCCGTACTTTACTGCTAGGAAAAAAATATATATATATGTATGTATATTAATTCCAAGTCAATGTTATAGAATTTAATAATGAGGCATAAAGCATTTCTCAATAGTTGACCTGGAACACTCAAATCTAATTTAAATTTCTAACAACTTTGCTTTAGAAGTTTTTCCATGAAATTTGGTCTTTGCCTGAATTGCCTGCTGTAAATTCTATTAACCAAACTCCACGGGACCTTACACTATTTTTGAATAATTCTACACTTGAAAGAAAAAAAAAAAGTGATGAAACTGCCAACAAACACTTTCTGTATTTCAAAAAGTCAATTTATGAGTTTAAGATTTAAACTTTGGTTGCTTTTCCTTTCGGATTATCCCAAAGCCTGGATTCAGTACCTGAACAATCACATTTTCCAAGGCCAAGGGGAGAGACTCTCAAGAAACCCATCAGATTTCAGACTCACCTTCTGCATGAAGCAGGATCAGTCTCCAGCTCGTCACTCTGAAGTTTTTCCTTCCTCAGAGTTTTCAGGTCTTGTGGGGATGTGAAATCTAACCGTGTCACCAGCAATGGTGACCTTCTCTCTTCCCTACCCTCTCTCTGTCTCTCCTTCCCTTTTCCTCCCAACAAGTTCTTGCAAGAGCCTTCGATCTCAGGATACTTAGAAGCCTCTCGGGGCGGGGCTGTCCTCACATCCTGTGCCACCCCCTTGGAAGTCTGGGCTTCCTCCAGTGATAACAGAAGGATGTTAATTAGATTATAAACCTGGTCACATTATATTTTTAAAATGCCACATGAGATTTAAAGACACTGCTGCTGGGGCTTGGGGTTGGGGCACCAGGGCGGACCTGGGTAAACTCTACTTTGGGAACCCTTCATGTGTTTCTGTCCAGATGGCTGCTGACCTCACCAGCCCTACTGCATGGGAAAGACCATTAAAATGAGACGTCTGTGTGAAGGGGCATGATCCTCTAAAAAGAAGCTTATATTTTTTAACAGATTCATAAGACACACTCAAGGCACTTTTTAAAATGTATGAAAACATTATATTGAAATATCAGGGAGAAAATAGAATGAAACAAAACCTGTACATATTCATCATATCCTCACATAAGATTTATTAAATGCATTTTATGTTATTATTATTATTTTGGCAGGGGACAGGGTTCAGGGTTCCACTATATCACTAGGTTGGAGTACAGTGGTATCATCATAACTCATAGCAATGTTAAACTCCTGGGCTCAACCAAACCTCCTGTTTCAGCTTCTTGAGTAGCTAGGACTGCAGGCACACACTACTACACACAGATAATTTTTCTATTTTTCATAGAAATGGGGTCTTGCTCTTGCTCAGGCTGGACTCCAACTCCTGAGCTCAAGTGATCCTCTTGCCTTGGCCTCCCAGAGTGCAGGATTACAGGTGTGACCCACCATGCCAGCCTTTAAATGCATTTTAAAAACAAACACCTTTCTAGAGGAGTGCTTACGAAGTAGAAAGCAAAGGAAAGCCAAGTAACAACTCACTATTAACACGCAAACTCCGAAAGCCTTCTGCTTGCTGACCAGGGCTTTGCTGCTTGGTGCCATTAGCACTTTTTTTTTTCCTTTTTGTAGTTTTTTGGCTGGGGCCAGGTTTAAACCCGCCACCTCCAGTATATGGGGCCGGTGCCCTACTCCTTTGAGCCACAGGCGCCGCCCGATAGCACATTTTTTTTTTTTTCCTGTAAAGGGTCTGATAGTTAAATATTTTAGGCCATAAGAGCTCCATGAGGTTTCTGCTACATATTCCTCTTTGGTTATTTTACAATCCATTAGAAGTGCAAACACCGTTCTTGGCTTGAGGGCCATTTGCAGGAGTGTGCTCAGCCTTGCCGGAAAAACATCTTTTGTGCTCAGACTACAATGTCTGGTGGCCGCCTCTGACCAGACAAAATGATTAATTAGACAAAATACAGAAAACTAAGAGGCTTCTGTTCAAAGGGCAAGGGCCTTGCTGGATAGTTACTAAGAGAAAGTTCAATTCTGTTTCCATCATTGTATTGGTTTTATACAATTCCAATAGCAATCCCAGGGCTGTCTGTGTTTCCTTTTAGTTTAGTTGTGTTTGTTTTTGTTTTAGGCAAGAGGGGGAAGTCAGGGGCATAGGGGATAAAGAATGTGAAAAAATGATTCTGATTCCTATAAAGTGAAATAAAAGATGAAAATAATTGCAAAAAAGGAAAAATACAACCTCTCAAGGAAAACACATTATAAAGCTATAATCAGGAAGAATGTAATTCTAGGGTAAATAAGAAATACATCAATAAAATAAAATGGTATAGGAACATATCCTAAAATATGTGAGACATCAATACACGGTGACTTGATGACAGAAGTCGGTGGGGACGCAAAGCCTTAGTCAACAAAAGACTGCTGGGTCAACAGATTACCCAGGGAGAAATATCAAGTTAGATTTTTTTATTTCAAAATATACTTCAGAGCGGCGCCTGTGGCTCAGTGGGTAGGGCACTGGCCCCATATACCAAGGGTGGTGGGTTTGAACCCAGCCCTGGCCAAACTGCACCAAAAAATAGTGGGCACCTGTGGTCCCAGCTACTCAGGAGGCTGAGGCAAGAGAATTGCCTAAGCCCGGGAGTTGGAGGTTGCTGTGAGCTGTGATGCCACAGCACTCTACCAAGTGCGATAAAATGAGACTCTGTCTCTAAAAAAATAATAATTATATATATATATGTATATACTTCAAAATAATTATATATATATATGTATATACTTCAAAATAAACTCCAAGTACATCATAGAGTTAAAGGAGTTAAAGTTTTAAAATCTCATTAAGGAACAAGAAGAAAATATAGTTCAATATGCATTTATCTTCTTTCTGTATGGGAAATTTTCTAAAAACTATGGCAGAAATCACATGCACAAATAATATACTTGACTGCTTAAAAATTAAAGTTAGTTCAATTAGTTAACTTATTTTAATAAATCAATTATATGTTATATAGTATATACAAACCATAAATTATATAGTAAATAAAAATACTAAATGAACATTAGTAAATTAAACATCAAAAAACTATGAAGAAAAAGCCAACAGCAACTAATTAGGAAAATATTTTCAACAAATATGTTAGAGACAGTGTCCATATCCTTAATCTATAAAAATCTCTTACAAACTGGAAGAAACCTACCAACTTTCAATAGATACAAAGTGGACAGTTTAAGTGGTAAAAATGTTAATACACAGATGCAAAATGTTTAACTTCCCTGGTAATCAAAGAATTGCCAACTAACATAGCAGCTGTTCCCTGATCCCTTTCTCCCAGTCTCAATTCCCAGTTGCCAAAATTCAGCCTATTTTATTCCTCTGCCCCTCCTCATCCCTCAGCTGCTTAGAATAGAGAATAGCTTAGTGCCTCTAAATCTTAACGTGCTGTTGACTGGGAATTTTACCCAGAAATTTTCCATTTTACCAAGTAACTCAGCAATATGATGAAACAAGATTGTTAGGGTTTCCTGATCAAATTAACCAATGCCTGGTAGCGAGTCTGGGCTCCCGTCTATTGCTGGTTTTAATAGAAATTGGCTCAGTCATTCTGTTTATAATTGGCAATAATTTGGCAAGTACTCAGTATCTTTAAATGGTTTTCCTTTTGGACCTAGTAATTTTACTTCAAGGAATCAACCAAAATAAAATAATCATAAATGCGGACAAAGATATATACCCAGTACAATGGTACATTTGGCATTATTCATAAAATTAGAAACAACTTCAGTGCCAAACCCTGGAGAATGGTTAGTGAGTTATGGCATATATATACTCATATTATTAAATATTAATTGCCATTAAAGACATGTTTTACATAAGAGTTTTTAATAATAGAGAATTTATTATGATATACATTAAATGTGTTGGAATGTCAGGAATGTAAAAAAAATGCAAATACAGGGCTGTGCCTGTGGCTCAAAGGAGGAGGGCGCTGGCCCCATATACTGGAGGTGGCAGGTTCAAACCCCATCCTGGCCAAAAACTGCAAAAAAAAAAAAAAAAAAAGTACAAATACACCCGCAAAGCTTGGAAGAAAATATACCAAAATGTTTAATAGTACTTATCACTATAATCCCACTAAAAGGTAGGATTATGGGTGACTATTATTTTATTCTTTAGATGTTTCTGCATTCTCCACATTTTCTGCAATTAGTATATATTAATTTCCTAATTAGAAAAAATAAACATGAAAGACAGTTTTCCACCAAAGAAGTAAAAGAGAAAATGTTGATACTCCTCAAGTCAAATTCTAAATTCTAAAGCAGAATCACAGAATTTAAAATTACCTTGCACAAATAACCTAAGATTTTGTGTTGAAAATCAAAAGGCACTGTAATTATATCATGAAACTGAGGCACATCCAAAATTTATCAAAGTCTTATCTCAACCTAATAGGATAATATTCCTGCATCAGTTTCAGCAGAATGTTCGGTGGACAAGACGCGGGATTAAGAGTAAAAATCCAGGGGTAATAAAAACTGAAGGCTCCATGTAGAAGTTCTGAAAGCAGCAAAGTTTAATTCATTAAAAGGAAAGTAATCAATAACCCCAATTCTTATATTATTAGACTGTCAGAAGGAAACATCATCATTCATTTAGGCTCTCACTGTGGCAGGAAGCTGGGAAACAGGATTCACCAGTTATTTGATTCCAAAACAATGAACAAAGGAAACAATGTACTGGGATTATTAACAAATCAAATACAGAAAGATGAGTAACAGTAAGGAGATGATGCAACGGAATTAAGATACAACGGCAGGGTATGCCTGAGACACCCTCTAATTACGGTACAAAGAATATACTCCAACTGAAACAACAAAAGATGTAAAAAATAGTCAAGTAGCGAATTCCTTATTGCAGAAAATAAGATGCTGTGGTAGAAACCATATAGATTTTGGAGTCAAACAGACGGGGTGTGGAATCCCAGTGCAGCCATTTAAAACTGTGTGCTCCCTGGCAAGATTCTTAACTTCCCGGAGTATCATTTTCCTTTGCTGTCAAATGTAGATGTAATTAACCTTGAAGGGTGGGTATAAGGTTTGAATAGTGGATATTGCATACCTGGTTCCAAGGAAGCTATATCTTCTTCATGAGAGACAGAGACTACAGCGGCCAGTCCCCAGTCCCTGAGGCTGTGGGCACCGCTTTCCCTTTCCCGCCCAACTAGCACGCATAAGGGCAAAGCTTTTGTTGGTGCCAGCAGCTGGGGCTAGGACAGGTAGAAAGAGAATGACATGGCAGCAATCCAAGCGACCCACATACATTCTAGTCCCTGACAGCGTCTGCTGGTTTCCGAGGGCAGTGCTGGCCTGGACTGTCCATCCTGCCTTAATCCTGCACAGCCTAGAACAGAGCTGGGGATTAAAAAAAAACAAAAGGTAGGAAAATGGCAAAAAAGAATCCCCCCAGAGAAGGAACAATACAACCACAAAAAATAGGGAAAAACACATGATAGAAAACGTAATAAGCCTTATAATTACAAGAAAAGATAACCTGAAATAAATTAAGAGTGAAAAAAATCAACACATTTAAATGAAGTCTATTGAACACTTTAAAAGAGAGGTTGAACAGAAAGGGTGAAGAAAATTGGCGGTGATGGGAAGAATTCATGAAGGCACAAATCAATATTCCTCAGTAGAAGACAAGAGGAAAATACTGGAAATGAGATGCGTGTGTATAAAATAAGAAAGCTGCCTGGTGTGCTTCAGGATCCTAAGAAAATTAGACAATAACCTTGTTGAGAGAGAGAGAGAGATGGACAGCTCCAGCCATCAACAGAAATGAAAAATCTCTGCCTTTAGTGGCCAACTCTGACAACTTGTCAGTGAATTAATACCCAGTTTCCAGATAAGTAATAAAGATAACTTGAAAAGATCTTGGAAATCATTTGCAACATTAAAATTGATGATAATTTCATTAAGGGTAGTTGAACTAGGAGTAATAGTGAGTCCTTATTTGGAAGAAATAATTGCATGAGACAGGTGTGTGGGCCCCTCATGTTGCTGTGGGCAATTTTATTTATTTATTTTTTTTTATGGATGTGAAGGGAATTTTAATTTTTTAGGGCAAAATGGTATTGAATGAAAAAAATTTGTTTTTTCATTGAGGGTACAAGAAACCAGGTTTCATGGATTGCATCTGTTAGGTAAAGTGCCTCTTACAATCATGTCTTGCCCCCCAAAGGTGTGGCACACACCTAGACCCCACCCCCATCCCTCCTTCCCTCTCTCTGCTATTCCCTTCCTCACCCCTCTCTCCTTCTTCCTCTCTCTGCTCTCCCCTTCCTTTATCCCCACTGTGTCATTAATTGACATTAACTGTCCTCATATCAAAATTGAGTACATAGGATTCATGCTTCTCCATTCTTGTGATGCTTTACTAAAAATAATGTGTTCCACTTCCATTCAGGTTAACACAAAGGCTGTGAAGTGGCTGAATAGTATTCCATGGTATACATATACCACAGCTTGTTAATCCATTCCTGGGTTGGTGGGCATTTAGGCTGTTTCCACATTTTGGTGACTGTAAATTGAGCTGCAATAAACAGTCTAGTACAAGCGTCCTTATGATAAAAGGATTTTTTTCCTTCTGGGTAGATGCCCAGTAATGGGATTGCAGGATCAAATGGGAGGTCTACCTTGAGTTCTTTGAGGGTTCTCCATACTTCCTTCCAAAAAGGTTGTATTAGTTTGCAGTCCCACCAGCAGTGTAAAAGTGTTCCCTTCTCTCCACATCCATGCCAGCATCTGCAGTTTTGAGATTTTGTGACTTTTATTTTTAGCTGGCAGAGTAGCACAGTGGATGAGGAAGCCCCACCTTCAACGTGAGAAAGCCCTGGGTGTGAATCTCACCTGTACCTCCTTACTGGTTGGTACATGTTACTTAAGCTCTCTGTGACTCTATTTCTTCATCTGTAAAGGTGTAAGCAAATATCTGTCTCTCCAGTGTTTGCGACAATCAACAATTGATTGACAAAAAGACTTAGCACATAGAAAGAACTATAGTATCATGAACCTTAACAGCATCTATTGTGTTGACTGAGTTTCTGAAAAGGGGATAAAGACATATTTTCTCAGTGCAAAGATCTTGCCAAGTTGCTAAGAAAGAATGATAACTCTGCTAATAAATATTGTTTGGTACTGGGGGAGCACCTGTGGCTCAAAGGAGTAGGGTGCCAGGCCCATATGCTAGATGTGGTGGGTTCAAACCCAGCCCCAGCCAAAAACTACAAACAAAACAAAAAAAAAAATTACATATATATATATATATATGTAATGTTTGGTGCTCAGGTCCATGGAGAATACATGTGTTTTCTTCTTTGGCTCTTGAAACAATGGTAAACTCTGGGTGGCTGGGTGATTAAGGTAACCATTGAGCATCTGTGAACTTTGTCTGTTTATTGGTCCCCTAATTAAGGAGCCCATCTGGGCCAAGAACAAACCTAAGGCCCTATAAGCTCACAGTGGCTAAGCATCACATCACAGGGCACCCTAAAGGTCAGCTCCTGGGGTCCTAAAGCAGCTAGGGCTTCCCTGACAGAGATTCTCACCATGTTCAGTGCCCTTGATATCCAACAAGTATTACCCGATTGATGCTGGTGACTACAATAGCCACATGTTTATCTGTCTCTTGGAATATCATCTTTATTTCTCCTCTTTCAATTCCTCAGCCCATCTGAATCCCCCAATAAGCCAAATGATCACCTGTCAAATGGATAAAAAATGTATATCTCAGTGTTAATCCTAATTCTCACCACAGACT
>CAUYQV010131517.1:0-14759 GCA_963574575.1 Galagoides demidoff
ATTCTACTCTTAGAAAGATTCACTTGTACCCTTGTAACACCAGCAGGTTCTTTACAGAGGCTTCTTACTTTCTACTCAGATTACTAACGGCGAATCTTGACCAGCTATAGAAACAATGATTAAGGCCAAATGTACAGCATGAAAGAGAGTCAAGTAGTAGGAAGAAGATGAGAAATGATTAATCAAGAACAAATGGCCTCTAAAACCTGTTAGTCCCGTACCACTCAGTATATAGGTGAGGGCAGACAGTCTTACATATTTCAGTGTCTCCTGAGAACATCACTTCAAGATCAATAATTCTGAGTCATTAAAAAAAGAAAAATTCAAGTTATACACAGTCTTTTCTTCTTAAGGGAGGCGCTGACATGGATAATACTTAATAGGCAGGAAATGGAACACTGAAGAAAGTGTCAGTTATCAAAGTAAAGTTTAATCATCTGGAAATTTCATTATGTGGAAGGATTCATCTTCCTGAAGATAATAAAAACAGACAAAGTGTGGTTCTAATACACTTTGGAAGTGTCTGCTAGAAAAATTATTAGGGGTCTACTAAGTTAGTATACAACAATAAAGCAGCTTTCCTTTCTCAGAACACTGACAGAACATATTCCAGAATTGATAAATTTAACATTCATTTATCTTTAAAACTCATTTTGTTAATATCAAGTCAAACTAAATAATACATTGAATATCTGTTTATATAATAAGTAATTAATATTTGTTTATATTATTGATCTAAATTATTAGATTTTAAAAATCATTTAATGACTGATTATGCAAAAATTAATTCTGTATATTTAAATCAGAAGGGCAATTAGTGATAATCTGCTTATGTTCTTAAGGTATTTTACAATTATATGACCTTTCAGTGATACTTATAATACAATTAATCCAAAATAAATGTCAAATTCTCCTGTAGCAAATTAAACGTTAAACTAATTTGAGATGACAAAGACTATAATTATCATGGCTCATTCTGTTAAAAACATCTAACCAACCCAGCCTATTCCAATACTTTAAATGATGAAGACCAGGAAACCCTGTTTGCTACAAAGGAGCTACAACTTCAGAAGTTTCCAAATTTAGTGTCACTGTATTAAAAGTCAATGTAGAAGAGCTAAGAATCTGCTATTCAAATGTGTTGCACACGCATTTTCAAAATGTGTACAATATATAAAGGCCTTTAATAATGTATTGAATATTTGCTTATATAATAAATATTAAGCATTTGTTTATATTAACATTGCATTAGTGATCCAAATTTTAGATTTTAAAAATTATTTAGTTTACTGATTATGCTACACCATTATCCTTTCTAGAATGTTTATCTTCTATAATAAGTATAAAGTTTTTAACTTATGATAACTGGTAACCAAAAAGTCAATCACTTTTTGTTTTTACTGAAAGACTAGGCTCAGAGCATAAATTGTTAAACTATTTATATTCCATAATTTACAACGTTTAAAAAAATACCTTAATTTCAAAATGACCAAAGTAGATAACACTTGGCACAAGCCTTGAATATGGTTCTACAATTTCTGCTGGCTTCTTAAAATTCAGGTCAGTAAACCATTTCTCTCATCCTGTATTTTAAAAAACTGCAAATGATGTATCTGAAACAATAAAATCCTCATACTAATATAGAAAATGAGTAAGAATCTTATTAAGGTTATTAATCAGCACCATCTAACAGGGCACTTTAAATTATTTGATATAAGATATAAATTCTTTAATTCCTTATTACTCAAAAATAATCCCAAAATTATGAGATAGCTTTTGGTCATCTAATAGAAATGACATTCAATGAGACAGGGCTGATAGATAATCATTTACGAATTTAATTTCATTTACATACATAAAATTACTGCTGAACATTTCATAATTTGAACTTTTTATCATGAAGAATTATGAAGAATCTTTTTTTTTATGCCTATTTGTTTCTAGAGTGTTTGTTTAAATCTTTGCACCCTGTGAAGTAAATCCTTTTGCTTTTGGACTGACTGTGTGTGTGTATGTGTTTACAACAGTAAATGATCTCTGAAACATTAATTGTTTGAGTTAAGAGCATGGACTGTAGAATCAGGCTAAAGAAATTGAAATTGCTCACTGGGTGACTTTGGCAAGTAAATGAACATTAATCACTATGCCTGAATTTTCTTATTTATAAAATAGACAAACTAATGGGAACTACCTTCAGGTATTGCTATGAGGATTAAATAAGTGCATACAAAGACTTAGAAGAGTGTCTGGATAAAGTAAGCACCATTGAAGGGTCAGTTATTATTATAAATTGTGGTTGTTGTCTCCTACACAAAAATTATGAATACAATTCCTTGTATTTTTAAAGTTACTTGTTTTTGATTTCAAAAGCTATTCTGTGTGTGAAAGAGGTGGGCTAAATTTTCAATGGCTAGATAAAAATCACTGTCACACTTACTTTCAAAATTTGGCAACAGTTTAACACCTAATTGGTATGTTTCCTACCTGTCTGTACTAGATGGCTCTGGTGCACAATGAAGGTATAATATGTGGTACCTAAAATGAGGCATTTATATAGTTTGGTTGCGGAGAAAAGGCATAAACACAAAACAGTGAATGAAGAAGTGTTACATATTAGCAATACAGATGCAGACACATCATTTAGAAGCAGGCAGGAATTAGCATAATTTATAGAGGACGGATAGAGACAGAGTATTAAAACAACCGGTAATGGGGCCTAAGGCTCACCATGATTGATAAGGACAGTATTAGAGAAGTTTGATGTGTAAGACTTAAACAGTTCAAAATCTTTTGGTAGGTGAAAGGCAGTTTCTTAACTCAGTTTCTTGAACAAAAAAAGTAAAGATCAACTAACATTTGTTATGCAAAGTGAACTGGAGAAGGGTTGAAATAGGAGGTAATTCAATTATGACTCAGTGAGGGGCAACAGAAGTACATAATATAAGACAGACAAGAAGACTGGAAGACACAAAATTTTCTAATAAAGCAGACATTTTTGATTGCCTTCCACTATCTTTCCCCAGTTCCTCTCTCCTAAAAACACTCCAACACTCTCCAGTATCCATTCTTCCCTGACACAGTTTATGTGGCTTAGGAGAAACTCACTTCAAGGTGAGCAAGACTGTTTTAAGGATAATATATGCCTTGTCAGGGACACTGGTTCAGAAACAAGCAGATGGCTCACTCCAGAACCTGTGAGAGGACGATGAGAAGAGAGTTGTGCTGAGAACCTTCCAAATTCTAGCAAGTATTCTAGAATAACCTTTGTTCTTTCCTGCTAGATGTGATCAAAGTAACATATAACCCTGACAGCTGCTGGCAGGCAGCCTAGAGTGTGAGGGGAAACTCCCTCGGTGTGCAATCACTGAGGACAGGAAGACTAAGAGATGGACAGAAACCAGCCAGCTGGCACGGACACTGTTGAGACGCTGCAGTGAACAACCGCAGGGGTTCAGTTATGCGAGCCAGTAAATCTTCCTGTTTGGTCTCAGGTAGTATTTCTGTTATTTGTATCTGAAAACATGCAAAGTGATACTAAGTTGCTCAGCTTAGGCATGAAGAAAATTGTGTTGGTGACAGAAAAAAGGACGTTGTGATGGGAATCTATTTGGAAAGCTATCCAGTTCAGCTTTGGGCACTGTAAAGATCAAGTTGACAGCTTTCTTAGATCTGTATCCTCATAAATTTCTGCATATATTAAAAGACAGTGTTCTTATTCTCCAGCTAAGAAAATTGTCTTATTTCTCTTGCAGAAATTAGGGTTAGAGGTAGGAAATTGAGAACAGTCCTGATGGAATTCGTCCTTGGCTCAGAGTCAGATTCCCATGCTGATCTCTGTGCCTGTCCTTAACTCCTCCAGCTCTGGGTCTTTAGCTCCTGTTATCATGAAAATTGGCTGCTCCGTCCTTCTGTTCTGATGTCTTTATAAGGTCTTTATGTGACAGACAACTGATACCTCCGTTTACTTCTTGGAAGTCTTGATTTTCTGGGTTATGACCAAACTACTCCATGAACAGTATCAACATTGCCAAGAATATGTTCTTGACTATTAATCAGAGAATCTGACCAAGAACTATTTCTTCATTCAGCAGCTGAATTCAACTAATTGTTACTACTATATCCCAACAAACTGGGCACACTGAGATTTTTTAAAAAATTGATTTCATATCACACATGTGAATAAAGTAGAAATTGTCCACTTAATATGATTATATGCTTGTGAATCTAATGAAAACACAAAATTCGTCTGTACCTTCTACTCTGGTCAAACTGCTACATTTTAATAACTATTTTGAAATACTTAAATAACCCATTTATATCATTAATCTATTTTCCAAGTTTATTAAATCTCATAAACTGAAAAATAAAAACATTTTAAATAAAAGTGCTTCACAAAGATGCAGGAATTAATACCGTATATGAAAATCATTCATAATAAAAAATTTACATTAAAATAAAAAGGGCATTAAAACCATTCATCAACTTTTTTTATCAAATTATAGAGTAGTAGGTCATCTCTTTTCAGGGTTGGGAGATGTTTGCTTAGATTATAAATGTTTCCCAAAATAAACATGTAACATTCACTGAAATGTTTTACCTGATGTTCCCGTTTCATGATTTTTTTCTTCAGTTTTGCCGTTGGTCTTGAAAGCTCTTTGTTCATCTACCTCATCATCCCCCCACCATGATGGCTGCCCATACAATGGAGTACCACGAGGCATGGCAGAAGTATCTGGAAAGAGGTGGGGGAAAATCTGTCTAAAGCAAATGAAACTGAAAAAAGAAAGACACTTGCATAATCTAGAACTGCCCGGTTGATTGATTAAATGAATAAACAAAGTATAGTCTAGATAGCTATAAAGTACTCTATAGTCTAGATAGCTATAAAGTACTCTTAGTATGCTGAATAACTAAGTATTTGTTAAGATGCTGTTATGATGTTAGACATGACTAAATAAATACAATTTGTACTAGTTAGTATCTAAGTAGCACAACCTGCTCTACATATCCTAACTGTTTTTTGTTAAAGTGTGAAACTGGTATATAACTGAATCATTTGTAACAAATGGTGAATATTTAGGCACAAAGATGAAACTAGGCAATAATCACACTAGGGAAGAATGAAACCAGATTGACCAGAAATGGCTCAATAAGGCTAAATATAAAAGAAGTAGCTATTTTCTAATTTTCTTAAAGCCTGAATTTAAACTACTTGTTAGCAAAACTAACAGATTTTTATTTGTGAAAATGTAGCAATGTCTATTAATTTTAAAAAACTGTTTCTCTTTAAGTGGGATTATTTATTTTTTAACAGTTCCTGCAACTGTAAATTATATGATGATGTAGCATTATTAGATTTAATTTTTTTCTTTTGATTTATTTCTGTTAATTCAGAAGAAAATGTAGAAAAATGTGAAATGAAAATATTATTAGGTAGACAATACTATAAGCTGTACAGCTGACCCTCGAGTTTCTGTGGGTTCCACATCCATGAATCCAAACACCTGCAGATCAAAAATACTCAGGGGAACAAAATTCCACCAAGTTCCAAAAAGCAAAGCTTAAATTTGCCTCGAGCTAAGTTTTATGTTGAATCTACACAAATGAAGAGATGCACAGACATTATATCAACTGTCATAAGTAGTCATCATTTAAAATATATGGGAGGATATGCATAGGACACATGCAAATAATGCACATTTGGTATAATTTAATATATTTTATATAAGGAACTTGAGCATCTGTGAATTTTGGCATTTCAAGGGAGTCCTACATCCAATCCCCTAACAATACAAAGGGAAGAATGTATTTATTTTCCTTAAATATTTAAACTATTTTTACTTCCCTCAAATATCTAAACACATTAAGCTTACCTATGTAAAACTGCCACACATCATAAACATTACAATACATTAAAATACTTTGAAATCAATATTATAAATTATTTTTATATGGACACGGCCAACTTTCTGAGAACAAAGCATGCAATGCAAGGTCTTCAGAATCAAGTATTTTCGGAGGTTAACTTACCCATGGCTTTTTCCTCAGATTTCAGTGCTTCTGTGGCTTTGTGCTGTACTTCTGTAGGAGCATCTGCTACCTTCGAATCTACGCTTTTGGCACTTGCAGATTTTGATAAATCTGATTCTGAAGATTTCTGGGACAACTGAAGTTGAATGGTAAACTTCTCATGCTATAAAACATATGAAAATGGAAGTGAAACATCAAGAGTAAAATCAGCCCTCAGGAGAGGTAGGTTTAGAAAAGTAAACACTTTTACCTTAAGGGCTTCTTCAGGGACCCTCATTTCTCCTCGTACCACGGTGAAAAGATTTGTATGTGAACAGGGCTAAGGAAAAATATAACTTCAAAATTTGGTAATCAAGCTTAAAATGGTCATCAAATATAATTTGGAAATTGTCCTGCATCACCAGGTAATCACAGCAGAATTATTATATTCTTCTTAATACTTAAAATATACTTCTAAATGTAAACATTTTCATTTTTAAAGACTCAAAATCTTAAAATCCAGCAAGTATTTCTAACTAAGTAAAAGTGGCCTTCAAGAAGCAAATAACTGGACAATTAATCAGAGGCAAAGACATTTTCAGTTTTCATGAACAATGATATGACACTACTATGATGAAAAAAAAGGACCTGGATCAAATTATATGGATAGCTAATCATAAAAATTTAAAAAGAAATTATCTCACAGTAGTTTCCCAACAGCAACTCCTAAAGGAATTTGATTACTTGGACTTCGTAAGCATTGATAAAGATGAAGTTCAGTTTATAAATGCAGAAGAAATGCTATAATTAGGGTCCTTACAGAAACCACAACCCCTACCCGTGAACTGCAATAAGGTCACATTACATTATCAAACAACTAATTCTACACCAAGATTAGATTAGAACCAAGTGAAAGATATAAAGAATGCTTTCATTATTATGCCAAAAAGAACAATGCCTCTATATATTAAAAAGATCTATTCACTGAAGAGTGGAGGTCACATTTCCCACCATTACTTAACCCTGTAATGAAAGGACTTTTATGATCATGTACTAAATTCTATTCTTCTTTACCAATTCAGAGCACTCATGACGTCAAGGTAGAAAGCTATAATTATCTGACTATTTGGAGAAAAAGATTTCCAAAGCAGTAAACTTGTTAAGGAGTGTTTGTTTAGTCTATTTCTGCTCCTTAAAACAGTAAAAACTCAGATTTTTTAGGAATTTTAATACACTTTGGGAAATTTCATTCATTGATCTTGCTCTATAAGAACTTGAGGACTGGACAAACGAAAACAAGAATCTAGTTAACTGAATGTCAGTCCAGGGCTCTCCTATCACTTCACATTGTTTCCTATAGCTTTGCAATATTACTATTTTCTTTTTTTGTCATATACATGTTGATACTTCCTTGTGTATATGGAATATACATCTCTTAACTACTGTGTTATTAGTAGGTGTTTCAATGGAAAACACAGATGATTTTAGCTTGTGGTGTGGGTTTTCTGACGCTTTAGTCTTACCTCCTGGAGTGCTTGAAGGCTATTTCCAAGGCTAGTCTGGGGCATACTCTTTAGATCTAGACACATCTCGGGTCAGGGAAAACTTGCCAGGGGCCATCCTTACCACTTTAGCTTTATCAAAAGGTTTCTTTGTGCCGAAAGGAAGAAGACCTCAAGGATTTTGTTTTAGGCCATGAATTCAACTAAGAACTCTGGTATAAAAATGAGATTGTGAGATCGCTCTCACCCCAGCTTTTACCCCCAAAGCCACCATCTTCTTAGTGGTGCAGATCTAGGTAGCTGTTTTTAAACTTGCTAATTACTCTTAATGTCAATAAGTTACAAAAGTTTAAATTCTTGCTTATTAAAAATCAAAATTTTATAAGTTATTCCACACTTCTTTAAATAAGACTATATATATAAATAACTATCAAAATATATAAGACTATCAGAGAGCACACTATCAATATTAGTCTCCTTTACCCTAATGGCAGGGGAAAATTTTAAACAGTGTTTATTATTCATATGGGTATAACCTAAAATACAAAGTGTCACATATCATTGTGAACATATTTTTCAAAAATCATGTAAAAAACCAAGTCATTAAATAGTTCCATCAGGCAGATACCAGTCACAAGATATGGGCAAAGTTTTTTAAAAATTGTTCTAATATTACATAATCAGCTCTTTTGCTTGAGACATTTCTAGTGATAAAAGATTTTGAATACTATATTCTCAGACAATTAAGATTGGTATTATTGTAATATTCTCTAACATCAATGATACATTACTAAAAAGAGTGACTCATGGTATTGAAGACACTGTCAGATAAATAAGACTTGAATAAAATTTTATACAAGGAAGCATGGAGTTTTTCTAAATTAATACATTTTTCTAAATTAATACATTTCTATACATGATTTTAAAAATATCTAAGAGAGCTATCTTTAAAAATTATCTTTAAAGTTATCTAAAAATCTTTTCTTTTTCATTAGGAAAATGGGAAATTTCCTTTATGTAACCTTAATTGATACTGTAATATACATTTATGCTAAATTAGATTCCACATGGCATTAACAGGGCGGGTCCTAGAACAGTGGTTCTCAACCTGTGGGTCGTGACCCCTTTGAGGGTCAAAGGACCCTTTCACAGGGGTCGGCTAAATACATCCTGCAGATTAGATATTTATATTACAATTCATAACAGTAGCAAACTTACAGTTATGAAGTAGCAACGAAAAGAATACGGTTGGGGGGGTCACCACAATATGAGGAACTGTATTAAAGGGTCATGGCATTAGGAAGGTTGAGAACCACTGTCCTAGAAGATGCCAAAGGTTAAAAAAAAGTTAATAGTGCTCTTACTGAATGGACCCGGGGTGGGGGTGTTTGACACACCTTTTGTGTGAGGGACATAACCAAGGGACTCTAACTAACAAAATTGAATTTTTTTAGCAGTTTTTTGGCTGGGGCCGAGACTGAACCCGCCACCTCTTGTACATAGGGCCGGTGCCCTACTCCTTTGAGCCACAGGGGCTGCCCCGAAAACTGAATTTTTTGACCTTGTTGTTTGTATCCTCATATTAACCTAAATAAATTTACTTAAAAAGTTAATGGCAGAAAATCTTTTCAGGAGATTTTATTTGCTTAGTCTACACCTTCAGAAAAAGTGTAACATTTTATTTTAGCAGATGAGCACCTTTCCAACTCATAGAAGCCTTTTCTATAGGAATGTAGTTTTCAAACAGCTGATTTTTATTTCTCTATCATTTCACTCTTTAATCCAGAAGTACATCTCTCATAATTTCTTGTATTTAATTCTTAAACTTTGAAATATCTTCTATTTTGGAAATTTGTTATGAATATTAAGCACATTAATCAGGAAAAATATTAACCCGTCCAAAAGTCCTGAACTTTTACTCATTTTTAACTCTCCCTTGATCATTTTAGCAGTTATTATCTGGACTGCCCAGTAAACAGTGCTATATATAGTGTTCCAAGAATAGATTAATGATTTTAGATGCTGTGACATGTTTTTCTTTATTTTTCAATCCTTGCTTCTATTATAATATGATTAACCTAATCATTTTGTGGGCTGTTACGCATTAACAAACAAATTGTTTGGGAGAAGACATGAATTACAAGTTTCAAAAACAGAGGACTAGGCTCCTTATTTATAATGACTTACATGATGGGGACGATGGTAGCTTTCTCATCTCACCCACCTCTTACTATCGGAAGGCATGAAGTTTTAGTCCTTAGCCCTCTCACCAATCTATATTCACTCGCTTGGTGATCTCGTTCAGTCTCATTTTTTTAAGTATTAGTTATACAATGAAAATTCTCAAATTTTTGCCTTTAGCCTGTATCTCTTCCCCTGTATTCAACTGGTATGCCCAACATGTTGAAAATCAACTCCTCAGACTTCAGGCCAAGATGGAGTAAAAGGAATTGGGGAAAATATGAAAGAAGACAGCTGGCATCAGGCAACAACCAGACAGTGATTTTGAGAGAAGGAAAACAAATCAAGTCCACTAACCACCCCAAGTCACTACCCTGAGAGAGTTTCTAGGTCACACTGCAAGGAGGAATAATCTAGGCAGAGTCTGGCAGACTCCTTAAGTTAGAGAAGAAATGAAGTTGAGAGTATAGGTCGACTAATGAGACTAAATTCACAGGACCAAATACTAGGGAGAAACTGCAGAGAGAGAATTCCTGAGATCTTCAGTGTCTCTCTAAAGTATCTGGTTGGGTACTGATAAGCCTGTGAGAAAAGTATCCAGGGGCTTGGTCAAGAACCACCTGAAAATATTAGTGACTAAAATATCTGACACACAGGGCCAGGAATAATACCTGCTCCCAATAGCCAGGCTGGAAAACTTCACAATTCATGAGTCACTAGGTAGAGCCAAAGTCAGCAAACTTTCTGTGAAGAACCAGACAGTAAATCTTTTTTTTGAGATCAAGCCTCAAGCTGTCCCCCTGGGTAGAGTGCTGTGGCATCACAGCTCACAGCAACCTCTAACTCCTGGGCTCAGGTGAGTCTCCTGCCTCAGCCTCCTAAGTAGCTGGGACCACAGGCGCCCACCACGACGCCCGGCTATTTTTTAGTTGCAGCCATCATTGTTGTTTGGCGGCCCGGGCTGGATTTAAACCCGCCACCTTAGGTGTATGTGGCTGGCGCCTTAGCCACTTGAGCCACAGGCGCCGAGCTCAGACAGTAAATCTTGTAAGGCCATATAATCTCTGTTGCAACTAATCAACTCTGCTGTGGTAGAGTAAAAGTAGCCAGAGAAATAGAAAAATGAGTGGACGTGGTGGTGTTCTAATAAAATAGGCTAAGGGTCAGTTTTGATCCATGGGTTTGCTGACCCTTACAGTACACAGAAAGGTCTTGCCTTGGTAGTGGAGAATGATTAGCTCAGAATAACCGTAGAAACCTATTACATCTTAAATGAAAGACCCAAAGTAATAAAACTGTTTCTAAATAATTCAAGTTCCAGAACAAAGCTCAAAAATATTTATAGAGATACAAAACTATGCATATAACACAAGGTAAAATTCACAATCTCTGTCATCTAACACAAGATTATGTAGGCAAAAATTAATCAAAATCAACCTAGAAAACAACTGTTATAGTCCATATTTCAGAAAGCTGGAAAATATGAGAAACAAAACTCAAATTGAACTTCTAGATATGAAAACTGCACTGTGTGAGACAAAACATACACTGGATGGATGAACAATAGATTAGATGCTGCCCAAGAAAAGATGAGTAAATGCAGAAGCTGAACAATGACAACAATCTCAATCAAAACACAGGGGGAACAGATAATTTTCTAAAAAATAAACAGCATCACTGAGTTATGGGATAGCTTCTAGCAACCTAATATACATTTAAGTGGAGACCTTAAAAAATATGTAGAAGACAGAAACAAATATTTGAAGAAATAATGGATACAATTTTTTCTAAATTTTACTAAAACTATAAACCCACAGATCCTACTTAATAGATCCCAAGCACAAAAAACATAAGGAAAACTACACTAAGGTCCATCATAATCAGATGGCTCAGAAGCAAGGATAAGGAAAAACCATGTGAGAATATAATGGAGCAAAATCTTTACTCAGAAAAAAGAAGACAGTCAACGTAGAATTCTATACCCAGCAATAATTTTCAGTAACTAAAGTGAAATAATTTTCCAGATGTATGTAAAAGATGAAAGAATTCACCAGCAAAGCCATGCTACCAAAAATATTGAAGGAAGCCCTTCAGGCAGAAACAAAAAGACACCAGAAGAAAATATGGATCTATACAATGGAATGAAGAGAACTGGAAATGGTAGCTTCATGGGTGAGACAGTGGGCAAGTACAGTAGGTATTAATAATAAAATAGAATCTTTTTTATTATTTAAACCTCTCTAAGAGACAACTGACTTTTTACTAACAATGTAGTGTGGGGTTTATGACATGTATAAAAATAAAACATAACATCATACTACAAAGGTATATTGCAGTGACATTCTTATAAATGAAGTGACACACTATCACTTGAAGATACAATTTGAAATTAAAGACATAATTATAAATCCTAAAGCAACCACTAAAATAATCAAAAATTGTGTGATAGGTAAAAGGCCAACAAAGGAGATAAAAGGAAATCATATTCAAATAATCCAAAAAAGATCAGAAAAGGAGAAGACAGACTGGCCAAATAAAACACAACGTCAAGATGACAGATTTAACCTAACAATATCAATTATCATATTAAATATGAATGCTCTAAATCACCAATCAGGGCAGATTTTACTATATTGGATAAAAAAGTAAGAACTATATTCTGCCTACTTTAAATGTAAAGACACAAATGGGTTAAAAGTAAAAGAACAGGAATAGATGAAAGAAAGCTGGAGCAACTATGTTAATATCAAGACAAATCAGATGTGAGAGCAAAGAATATTACCAGAGATAGAGCAGGTCATTTTATAATGACAAAGAGAATGAATGCATCAAGAGGACGCAGTACCCTAAATGTTTATATACTTAGTAGCAGAACTTCAGATTACATGTGTAGCAAAAACTTCTTCAATGACTAAGAGGGAAACCTACAATTAGAGCCTGAGATTTCACTAACTCTCAGTAACTGAAAGAACAAGACAACAAATCAATAAAATGTGGAAAGCCTGACCAACACTACCAAGCTAATATTTATTGAACATTCCAGCAGAAGTCACTTTTGTTGAGATGATTTTTCCCATTTTCTCCACAAAATCTGCTCTATCCACAGAGTTCTCTGTCAATTAATAATGACCTCATTTTTTTCATACTGCATAGGCCAAAATGTTGGATTCATCCATGACTCTTCTCTTTCACTCTATATCCAATTTAATCAGAAAATTTTATGGGCTCCATTCTCAAATACACAAAGAATCCTATCATTTCTCCCTACCTCCACTTAAACCACCCTGGTCCAAACCTCCTTTACTGCTCACTGTACTACTCTAATAGCTTCAACTGGTCTTCCTCTTTATATCCCTGCCAACCTCCACCCTTAGCCTTCTTTGAACAAGTGTGGCTCCTAAGTCATAACTGTGGTCAAAACCTCCAATGCCTCCAATTTCACTCCGAATAAAAGTCAACAGAATGGCCTACTATGGCTGATACAGTCTGGCTCCCAGTATACGCGTGTTTTTGCTACAACACTGCTTTTTAAATGCTGTTCCTCAAACATGCCAGTTGTGTTCCCACTTTGACTCCTTTGCGCTTTATTTTTCCATCTCCTTAAAAAGCAATGTCTCCAGATGGCCAGCTCCTTCAATTGCTCCAGTGCAGGCTTCTGGGTGAGTCGTCATGAATATCCTTTCTGAAGTTGTAACACCCTACTCCCCAACACCGGCTCCTTGCGTTCCCCTTTCACACTTTTTTAGTACAGAATTCATCACCCTTTAATATGCTCTCTTGGTATGTGTGCTGTCAGCTCCCTCCAATCCTGTTAAGTGTAAGCTCCAAGTGGACATGATCATGGTCTGTTTTATTCACTACTGTATCCTCAAACAACTAAGACTATGCCTAGTAGACATTAAATAATTGTGAAATGCATAAAACTAGGCTTCCTTATTTGCCACATTTTTGAACACCTGAAGATTTATCAGCTGTTTTAAGGTTTAGCTCGATTACTCTAACACTTCATGAATTTACTGCCATTTTTAAAAGTTAGATATTTCACTGAGTATGTGCTTTTCCAAATCACTTAATTTCTCTAGTTAGAAAGAGATTTCTGGTAGACAAATTGTTGTCTAGTTTATTTTCAATTCATGTTAAAATGTTCCTTCTATTATTGTAGAATTTTAAGTTTTTTTTTGTCTTGTTTTGTTTTTGAGACAGAATCTCACTCTGTTGCCCCAGGCTAGAGTGCCCTGGCTTGACTCTAGTTCACAGCAACCTCAAACTACTGGGTTTAAGCGATCCGCCTGCTTCAGCCTCCTGAATAGCTGGGACTGCAGATGCCACAATGCCTACCTGGCTAATTTTTTTTTTTCTATTTTTAGTAGAGATGAGGTCTCCCTCTTGGTCAGGCTGGTCTTCAACTTTTGAGCTCAAGCAATGCTTCCTCCTTGGCCTCCCAGAGGCCTCCTTCACCTAGCCGGCTCTGGAATTTTAGTTAGAATAGCTTTTCATGCCAAGGTATAGCAGTTTGTAAACTGGCCATTAAGATTAATTCTAATACATATAAAACACAATAATTTCTTCAATACATAAATACAAAACAAGTAAATACATAATGTTTTTAAAATTTATACCATATAATAAAATTTCTCCTACTAGACAGATGCTACTTTAAAATAGTAACATGAACTAAGCATGTGGAAAGTAGTTCCAGCTCAACGCTGATTATACAACCTTGAGAAGGTACTTTGTCACAAAATATTTATCCTGGCAATTTTAAACAAAGGCTGGTATATAAAGGAGAAGTATGAGTTTGTTATTAAGAAATTAGTGGGCTCAGCGCCTGTGGCTCAATCGGCTAAGGCGCCAGCCACGTACACCTAAGGTGGCGGGTTCGAATCCCCAGCCAGGGCCCGCCAAACAACAATGACAGCTGCAACCAAAAAATGGCCGGGCGTTGTGGTGGGCGCCTGTGGTCCCAGCTACTTGGGAGGCGGAGGCAGGAGACTCGCTTGAGCCCAGGAGTTGGAGGTTGCTGTGAGCTGTGATGCCATGGCACTGTACCCAGGGGGATAGCTTGAG
>CAUYQV010131518.1:0-36883 GCA_963574575.1 Galagoides demidoff
CTGTGGTCCCAGCTACTTGGGAGGCGGAGGCAGGAGACTCGCTTGAGCCCAGGAGTTGGAGGTTGCTATGAGCTGTGATGCCATGGCACTCTACCCAGGGGGATAGCTTGAGGCTCCGTCTCAAAAAAAAAAAAAAATTTAGAAACAAATGTCAAACTTGAACCTTAACCTGTACTCTTTTTAAAGAAACTGTTGCTTAACACTTTTGTAAGGGTAATAGCCTTTGTTTGTTTCTTATTCCTTTTGTTTGTATCTTGTAGTTTTCAGTATTCTCTTAGTTCTCATCGCTCTGTAATTACCTCACTCTTTTATGTACTGCCAGTGGAACTGGAACACTAAAAATCCATTGGCTTAATTTCTCTCTCATCTTGACTCTTTGATGGTTTTTGCCTGTGTTGTCAAGCTAGTGTCCAAATAGGTGTGCTGAATGCATCATTTGTACTTGAGAGGCCATGAAGAACGAGGAATTTCTTAGGAAGGTGCCAGTCAAAAACAGAGCTGACCATCCAATCAGTCTACTGGAACTTGGCACAGAGAGTTTAGTGCCATGGGGATGGAGGCAAGAAAATAAGACAGAGAAGGCTGAAAAGTTAGGGCCAGATGCCCACATAATTTACCATCTATTTTACTTTAATAACAAGAGACATACCTGGACTGCCCAGGGCAAACTAAGACTCACGATCACTGTCATCAGAGTTAGGAAGGAATCCAAGGTAATCCTGAAAATTCCATTGTGGTAGAGACTCTATTCCCATCCTTCTTTGTCAAATGTCCATTACTGGCAACTCCCCTCTGATGGATAAACAAATCCCTTCTCTTATTTAGGTAAGGAAATATTTTCAGTCAGGTATGGTCAAGTCTTGTCTTGGTACTTCCTGCGTCCTTAAGGTGACACACCTCGATATCCTTGATGGGACCAACTATGAATTAATGGAATAGTACCGCTGTTTGAGAAGGACAGACTTAGGTCCTTTATTTCCAGGTTTTGAAAGGAGATCCATCCTCCAACAGTTGGAAGAACTTCCTTAATAATTGTGGTGCTTGACACCAAGCAATTTTGGTATTTGCAAGAAGAAAAGCACAAGGTGCCCCCTTAACATCGCATGTGTTGGGGTAGACATTCTTATCTAAAATGTGATAGACTTAGTGAAAATGGTAGGTGATGAGCTCTATCAGTTATGATCATGTAAGTTGAGGCCCAATTTGTTGTACAACTGTCGCAGTTATCAAGCTCAAACACAAAAAAAAGCAAAGAGGAACTTTGAGCATCATCATCTCATGAAAAGAGACTTATCCAACCATCATTATGTTATCTATTGTCCTTCCTTAGCAACTATTTCTTTTTTGACCTGATATCTTACTTAAAAGAATACATTTCAGCTATCTGGAGCAACTCACCCCATGCCAGATAGGGAAGAGATTTCCTTTTCTCTTTTTTTCCAAACTTCTTGATATTGAGTCAGAATTTAAAATGGTTTTCCCCATTCTGAGGTTATAAAGATATTTTGTCCTTTTCTTCTAAAACTTCCATGGTTTCATTTTTTAAAAAACGTAAATCTTTTGTCCATTTGGAATTTATCCTTGGATAAAAAGTAGATCCAAGTCTTTTTATCCAGATGACTAACCTCCTGCCCAAACAGTGCCACACTCGTCATATATTTGTATAAAGACTTGTAAGTGATGAGGTGTTTTTTTAAGTCTCCATTTGTCTATCTGCTCTTGTGCTTAACCCTCTGATTTCATTTTTAAGGTCTTATGGTATGTTTCAATATCCTTCTTTCTCAGAATTATCTTGGCTATTCTTGCTCATTTGTTTTTTCATATGAACTTTACAGTCATCCAGTTTAGTTTCTTAAAAACTTACTGATATTTTAATTAGGATTATTTTAACTTCGTCAACTCCCCAAGGGAGAATTAACAGCTTTTTGTTGCTACATATTTTGATCTGAAAGTGTGAAATGTCTTTTCCCTTGTTCAAGTCTTACTTTGTGTTCTTCAGAAGTGACTTAAAGTTGCCATTTCAGCATTTCTTGATGTTCTGTCTTTGGGGATATCACCCTAAAAAGAGCGTTTTCTTCCATTACACCTTGTAACTTATATTTATATACAAAAGCTACTGATTTCTAATAACTGTTTCTTACTGTTCTCTAATTTCATTTTTATACATTTTCTGCTGATTCTCTTGAATTTTCCAAGCAAACTCTGTTATCATAAAATAATAAGAGATTTACTTCCTTATTCCAAGTTTTATACTTCTAATTTCTTTTTCTTGTATAATTTTGTTAAATAGTAGTGGTAACAATGAGTATCTTTGTCTCAGCTATAACATCATCTGGAGTTATTTTAATCTTCCCAGTAGTTTTGATGCTAGTTTTTGGTTGACAAAGATGATAAGTGGATGGATAGATAATGATATGGTACATAGAGACAGATTTATTATTTTAAGAAAATATCTATCAATTCTTACTTTAAATGGTGTTTTTTCAGTGGCAGTAGTTGCTAGATTAGACAACTGCTTTCTCTGGGCCTGTGGAGAGATGATCATGTGTTTTTCCTAAGTCTATAAGCATAATATATTGTATCAACATGTAACCTAATACAAATCCATTCTTGCATTTCTGGAATAATCTCTACTGAGTCATGAAGTGTTGTTATGTTAATGTGTTACTAGCTTCTGGTCACTACTATGTTAGGTAGGATTTTTACATTGATCGTCATAAGTCCTGTTGGGCCGTCATTTTCTTTCTTGTACAGTGATTCAGATTTTGGTATTAATGTTGTGCAGACATCAGAAAGAATTTGGAAGATTTAATTCTGTGTCTAAGAGAGGAATCAACTGTGTAGAAACTCAATGCTCTTTCATGATAGGGTAATATTCCCAGCAGGCTTCATTAAGTGCCTACCCTGGGTCGAACACTGTGCTGGGTCACTGGAGACACAGAGATGATGAGGGATGGCCCTGCCTTCAAGGAGCTCACGGCCTACTGGAGGAGACCAAGATGTCAATGACATTTTCCAAAAAGGGGTTAAGGTTTCTATAGTAAAGGTACGTAGGAGATGCTAAGAGAATATGAAGAATGGTTTCATAGGCCTGGCATGGTGGCTCACACCTATCATCCTAACATTCTGGGAGGTTGAGGTGGGAGGATCACTTGAATTCAGGAGTTCGAGACCAGCCTGAGCAACAGCAAGACCCCAAGTCTAGTAAATAATAGAAAACATTATCCAGGCATGCTGACATGCACCTATAGTCCCAGCTACCCAGGAGGCTGAGGCAGGAGAATCATTTGAGCCCAGGAGTTTGAGGTTGCAATGAGCTATGATGATACCACTTAACTCCTTAACCCTGGCTCAGGTAACTAACCCTGTCACAGGAAAAAAAAAAAAAAAAAAAGGAATGGTTTCATTAGGAAAACAGTGAACTGTGTTCAACCACTATTGGCATTTCTTATGAGGAAGGCAAGGAGAAGTCCAAGCAGAGTGATTCCAGAAGCCATGTTCCCCAAACCTACCCCTGGCTGCAGAACAGGAGACTAAGACTTCTTTTTTTTTTCTTTTTTTTTTTTTTTTTGAGACAGAGTTTCACTTTGTTGCCCATGGTAGAGTGCTGTGGTGTCATAGATCACAGCACCCTCAAACTCTTGGCCTCAAGTGATCCTCTTACTTCATCCTCCCGAGTAGCTAGGACTACAGGCACCTGCCATAACACCCTGCTACTTTTTAGAGATGGGCTCTCACTCTTGCTCAGGCTGGTCTCAAACTCCTGAGCTCAGGGCAATCCACCTACCTCAGCCTCCCAAAGTGGTAGGATTACAGGCGTGAGCCACCATGCCCAGCCTACTGATACTTCTTTTTTCATATTAGAAATATGAAAAGATCTAAAATGCCAGTGACCCTGGGAATCATGAAACAGCCACTTAGCTTAATACCCCAAAGCAATGATTTATGGACATCTGTTCCTGAAGATAATTTTGGTACAGAAAAGGAAAGAGAAACAATCATTAGGTCCCCAGGTCTGTGAGACTGAGACCACTGCAAAGATCCCAAAGGGGGAGTAAAGGGCTTTTGAAGGTGAAGTCTGTAATGTTTGCTTATTTGTCTGGGTCTGCTCACGATGCCATCAACAGTCAACAAATGGATCGGTTTGTGTCTACTCCAATCTATTTCTTTCTCTTTCTCATTGTAAATTATTAGTGAAGAACTATACAGAAATGCAAAAGTATACAAATAAAAAGTGGATAGCTTGATGAATTAAACATACTCATGTAACCATCAACTCTCTTTCAACTAACCCCAAGGGATACTTTCCTGACCTGTGTCATCATGAGTTAGACTTCCTATTTTTAAACTTTGTGTAAGTGAAGTGATTTAGTCTATGCCATTTTGTCTCATGTTTCTTTTATTTAGTATGATGTCTGTACAATACAGCCATGTTGATACATATTAATTCAATTCTCATTGCTGTATAATATTACATTGTTTGAATATACCACAATTCATTTGTCCATTCTAATACCAAGAAGCATTTAGATAGCTTCTAGTTTGGAGCTATTATGAATATATCTTGTACTGCTATAAGCATTCTTGTTCATGATTTATTATCCTTCCAGTGGGGTATATACCTAAGAATGGAATTGCTAGATTGCTGGAAAAGCATATGTTCAGCTTTTATAGGTATTTACTAGTTTTCCAAAGGAGTTGTACTAATTTACATTTCCTCCAGCAGTATATGAGAATTCTATTTGTTCTATACTGTCATTAATACTTGTTAATTCCCATCTTATCATTTTAGCTATTCCATGAAAGCCACAAATGAAAGTTAGTTTCAGTATTTTGTGAAACTATGGGCTAATTTTGATTTAAGGATTTGTTTTTAAAAACTAAAAATAAAAGGAATAGGAAGTTCATAAGTAGACAAAGATTTCACTTTTTCAGAGGATAAAGTCACCCTACAGAAGCCAGTTTCTTTAGATCAATAGTGAGCAGAGTCCTCACATTAAGAGGACTCACTCTTTGAGATTTTTATTTTTTTCCATTCTAACTTCACTATTTTATTCTGCACACCGTGGTTCAAACAGATGACATCTCCAAGTGTGTGTAATAATAAGTGTTTTGAATACATAATGCAAGATAATAAGCCAAAGAATAGTGTGTGAATTACAGAGAAAACATTGGGCTGAGCTATAGTAATTATTAGAAAAATGAAAGAAGTCAATCAAAAGGCCAATAACTGATAAAGAGAAACAAAAGCAAAGAGACTCTTGTTGAGGTTGGATAATTCCTTGTAAAACGATGAGTTAAAGGTCATGAAGAAAGAGTTGCAAAATGTGTGTTTTAAATTGTAGGATGTCTTCTCCATCATGATTCAGTAGCTCTTTAACAAAAGCTACCCAGGTAAAAGTGACAGTCAACCCTACCTATTAAAGCAGAAAATGAGCACATCTGCCTTTTCTATAATACTAAGAAAGAAAGGAAATCAAAATGAAAGGGCAGGGACAGAGAAGTTGGAAAGTTCTAAAATGATTTCTGGGAACTTTTATGAGATATGGATATTTCATGGATATTTTAATTTTTTAGTGAAAACTGCCCAGACTTTATTCAGACATAGTGCTAAAGAAAAATAGGAAAAGTCTGTTTTATACCTTCCTATTAATTCTTAAAGATAGATTTTTTTTTTTCAGATTAATATAAGGCTACATTGTTTGCCTTTGTTAGGTAATGTCCAAGTTGTAGTTGAGTTCTCCCCCCACAAGGGGCACCATATACTCCTGCATTATACCCATTAGGTGGGAACTTAATGAGCCCCTTTCCCCCTCCTTCCTCCTTCTTGAATTTAATGTGATTTTCTCTAGTTGTTCATCTACTAGTTTCAAATTAGTATTGAGTACATAGGTTGCTGCTTTTCCATTCTTGAGATATTTTACTAAGGAGAATGTTCTTCAACTCCATCCAGGTATATACAAAAGATGTGAAGTCTCCATCTTTGTTTATGGCTGAGTAGTATTCCATATACATCACAACTTACTAATCCATGCTTGGGTTGTTTCCACATTTTTGCAGTTGTGAATTGAGCTGTGATAAACATTTGAGTGCAGATGTCTTTATGTTAAAATGGCATTTTTTCTTCTGAGTAGATACCTAGTAATGAGATTCCAGGATAAAATGGAAGTTCTACTTTTTGAAGATTCTCTATACATCTTTCCAAAAAGGCTGTACTAGTTTAAAACCCTGCCAGTAGTGTAAAATGTTCCTTTCTCTCTACACCCATGCCAGCATGTACAGCTTTGGGACATTGTGATGTGAGCTCTTCTCTCACTGGGGTTAGGTGATATATCAAGGTGGCTTTGATTAGCAATTCTCTGATGATTAGGGATGATGAGCATTTTTTCATGTGTTCATTGACCATTCATCTGTCTTCTTGGGAGAAGGTTTTGTTTGTGTCTCCTGCCCAGTGATTAATTGGGTAGTTTGTTCTTTTCTTGATGATTTGCTTGAGTTTTTTATAGATTCTGGTTATTAGGCCTTTGTCAGATGCATAACACGTAAATATCTTCTCTCATTCTGAGGGTTGTCTATTAGCTTTGTTTACTGTGCCTTTACCTGAACAGAAGCTTTTTAGCTTGATCAGGTCCCATTTATTTATTTTCGTTGTTGGGGAAAGATGCTTTCTCTTTTAGTAGCACTTACCAGTGTTATAACTGTTTGTTTATCTTTACCCCTCGTAGAATATGCATTCAGAAAAGGCATGGACTTTTGACTCTTTCTTCATTGTTTGTCATATCACATTAACTACTCAGTAAATATTTACTGAATAAATGAATGAATGAACAAATGAATAGGGACTGAGACTAGGTTAACACTTCCCTTTTCCTCTCATTGATTAATCCCCAAATCTCATCTTTCATATTTTATGTTTTTAAAACAAAATGCAAAGGATTGAGATCTAGTTCATTATACTAAATTTCTTTACTAAAATTTAGCATGAAGGATTGCACATCGTAAGAGAGAATGAGAAGGCCATGTCAATCCTTGAGGAATGCTGGGAGGGGGGCATGAAGAATTCCCCAGAACTCTGAAAGCAAATCCAAAAACTGAAACCTTAATGTGAAAAGTTTGCAAGAACTAAATGAGGGTATGGAGAAATAGGGACATAAAAGATAGAAGAAAAATATTTGAATACAGTTATTATATTTTGAATTAACTGCAAAAGGCAGTAATGAGAAAAGAGAGAAAACAAGAAAGATGAAAGTTTTTGTAATTAAGTGACTCAAAATTACACCACTGTAAGTGGGACAAATTTTAGAATACTATATTTCATAAAGAGGAAAAAAACTTGAAATCAGCAATGCTCAAGACCAAGAAGGGAAGCTGGGGTAAGATGGATCATACTAAAATGAAAATAGATTTCCTTAAAGAGGGAAGATTGAACAGATTTCTACAGAATGTGATGAATAGTAATGCTCATCACTGCGCAATGTTAGTGAAGATAAGCTTCTCGGATTTAAGCTAGATCCCTGAACCCGGGTCCTTTGCACATTGCACAGCTGCCAATGCATCAGCCAGGTTTTATTTTAACAACATTTACAATTTCCCTTTCAGTTGAAGCAAGGCTGAGGGACCATCTGAACAGATAATGAAATAACTGTGAAAGTTCAGAGCATGCTGAACAAAACAAAATATGTTTTGCCTGATTTATGCAAACTAAACATATTGTCAAGGTTTTGAAGCAGTTAGTCCAAAATATGCACAAAATACAGCAATTTCTCAAGTAGCCTGGCAGCAGATAAATTATATGGAAATGTGTCTCTGAAACAGTTTAATCAGACTATATAGATGTGCTGAACATTTTGATATTTTTGTGGTATGAATTCATGAATAATGTCTGTTCCTGAAGGAATGCAGTACCAACTTCACCTAAAACCACAATTCTTGCCCCTTGTTAGTAGAGGTCTCCAACAGAGTTCTCTAAGAGTATCTTTATTTCTGAAATCTGTGAAAAGAGGTGAAATGAAATTTGTTGCTTGCTCCTTTTCCTGTGATAAACAAACCAGATCAAAACTTGGGACGTCCACTGCTGTTTCTTGCACATGATGACTGTCCTGAGGTCTCCAGCTGTGGAACTTCCAAAACAAGTAGAAGAAGTTGTTCTTTGCTAGTCCAGAGAATGTTCAGGTCTCTGTATGTCTGCAGAGGGTTATTCTCCCCACAACCATGGCTGCGGTGAAAAGATCATTAAATTTTTCAAATATTCAAAGTTAGAGAATTCTGAAACTCAGATTTCATACACCCTGACATGTTAGGTACCAAAAGAAGATACAGCCCTGTCAAAAAGTAATCTTCCAAGGGGAAAGAGAGAGGGGCAGGTCTGGCAACTCACCCAGTAGGTCTAAGAGAAATAATTCCTTGTGTTTTTGTTGAGAATGTTACTGAACAGAACGTTGACTACTCTGGAACAGGATTGACTATTGCAGAGTTCAGTGAGGAGAAGTGAAAAACAAGAGACTTGGAAATCTGACCAGTTAGCCTTCCCCCTGGAGAAGACAGGGTTTTGAGTGAATCAAAGCATTTCTGCCTATGACAACTTCTCAGTGGCTTTGTATTTCTAAAAGAGGAAATAAGGCAAAACTTTGGCTGGGACTGTGGCAAGTTGTGCTTTAAAAAGCCTGTCCTCTTCGCGCCCTATACTCCCCCTCACCAAGCAGGTTCATTCAAGGGCCAGCCTGTAGAGCCCAAGAACAGGCCCCATCTACTCTAGCTGCCATCCTAAAAAGACATGGCAAAACAGCCCAAATAGTCATTGATTTTTCTATAATGACTTTGGAGCAAGCAAAGTAATCAAACTTTGACTCAATATGATCTCCAATTTTTGATGTAAAGAGTTTTTGCTCTTGTGAAAAGCAAAATGTCACCATTTCTCAACTTCTTTTAGGCTGACTGATCAGATTTCCGAGTCCCTTGTTTTTCACCTCTCCTCATCAAACTCTGCAATAGTCAGTCTTATTCCAGATCTTTCAACATTCTGTTCACTAACATTCTCAACAAAAACTCAAGGGATTATTTCTCTGAGACCTAGTGGATGAGTTGCCAACCCTGCCTTGCTCTTTGTCAGCTTTCCTGCTGGCTTTCCTGTTAGCAACAACACTGCATTCTATCGGGGCTTCCTCAGTGACAGATGTAAGTGAAGGCAGCTAGACTGTCTTGCAACTCTCTCCTCATAGAACTCTTCCATTCTCAAAATAATGCCTATAGATATGTTTTCTAATTATTTGAAAATCCAAATTAGTAAAAATGAATACATAATTTCTTCTAAACTACATACCAGTAAAATGTTTCATAAATACCTTCATGGATGTCCATCATCAAATGGGAAGTTTGAGCTGGGGAAGAAGGATTAACTAGCAATATTGTTATTTTATAAATGAAGAATTATGGAAGGAGAGATCTGGTGGATATACATAGATTTACCTGATAGTTAGTGGTCCATGATTTGATGCTTTTGAATTGCATTCTCAAAATGTGCTACCCATTCTAACTAGAAATGGGGGGTGGGGGAGGAACTTCCGTCACTTTTATTTCTAGGCAAGGGAAATTTATTATCTTTCAACAACAAAAAAAAAAATCTTTTTTTAAAAAAATCATGGCTTACCACCCTGGTATGTAGTAAGAATATTCTCTAACCTATTTCGTAATGTCAAAATATTGTTTTGGACATCTAAACACCTTGCTAAATTTAAATCTATGAATCCTATTAACATGAACCCAAATACAATGCTCTTTGTACCTTAAGAGAGAATTTGATTTGGAGTAATTATACAATGGGCAGCAAATAAAACCAATACAATCTTAGTTCCACTATTAATTTACTCTATGAACCTGATAATGATAATGTTAACTTTTTAGGGATCCTTTGTAAAATGCACAGTCCTTCACACATGGCTATTTTAAGGGTTAAGTAATATGAACTAATTCAGTGCCATGTAAGTGGGCAGGAAAATCTTTTAAGTCATAATGATGTAAGTCTTAAAATTAATTGATATTGAATGAATATATTTTTGATGATATTTTAGAAACTATCTATACTTTCTTGATCATCTGCTTATCTTTAGGCTCTACATTTCCCTTCACTAACGTAAAATAAAATTCTCCTTCTTCTCTCCAGGTCCTCTCCTTGGTTCATCTATAGGCTACCAAGATAAACTGTATTCAGTGGTTTTTCTCTCATTCCTCATGTTTAATTAGTCATCAAGTCTTTTCAATCCTGTGTTCACAGCTCCCTTCCTTTCCATTCTGTCTCCAGTTGAGACTCTGCCAACGTCATACCTAGACAATTCAGATTTTAATCTTGGTTCTGCTACTTGCCAGTTGGATAAAACCATTCTTCTGTGTGTCAGATTCACAATTACTTATTTGTAGAATGCTGAGAGAGTGAAACTCAGGACTGAGCATATAAATTTACCCTGCTAACAATCAGGTTGTGCTGTGATGACAGGCGGGCAATGTCAGAGATCAACAGAAAATAATGATTGTTCCAAGGTCATGCCACAGCCACAAAATATCTTACTCCCTTTGTGTTAAACTTTCTTCTCAATGGTTTCCCATCCCCACTTTGTTCCTCTGCTTCCTAAAAAGATATTACCAAGATACCCAGTTACTAAGCTGCCCTCACTTCATGGGCTCTGAGATAATCCCAATTTGTGCTAATCTGACTTCAGAAGTAGACTCAATTCAGAGGTGATCCCCACTCATCTTAGCTCCTCCTCATAATTATTCAGTTAAGCCATAAAAAAAGTCCCTACCTACTCCCAGGTACCAAACGCTGCACTTTTTCTCACTGTGTGGGCTTTCTTTTGTCACAGAAAGTTGAATGATCCTACCTTTGTGAAACTACAAGTGTGTTCCTTATTGCCTCTATGGGATTAGATAATATCAATAGGAACAATAATAAAGTTACTATAGAATAATAATATAATTAATTACCTTAAGGATGCTCAGAGAATTCCATGAGATAATGTATGTAAAACACTTAGAATGATAGGGGGCATATAACGAGCGCTTAATAAATGCTAAGCGCTATTTTTATTATTGTTACTATCATCATCATTATCATTTCTATCATACCCCTTCTGCCACCAGTCTTTTTCCTCCCAGGCCACTCTGCATGGGACTTTAAATTATTTGCATCTATTTATTCCCCTATTTGGAACTTTCAGTGGTCCTTCATGGCTAGCAAATAAAGTCCAAACTCAATCTGCCATATTGACACCAATTACCTTTGTCTTTGTATTCTCCTACAAAATGTCTCCAATCCATCTAGTTGGTTTTCCCTTGGCTATGAGAGAATGGCTTATGCATGCTCTGTATACTTTGACTCAAAAACAAATTTCTATCTTATAATTGTCCCAGCTTCTTTTCCAACTTTTCAAATATTCGTCCTTCAGCTTACTGCAAAGCTCTTCCCCCTCTACCAGAAAGTCCTCTCATCAACTCATCCTCTCCTCTAAATCACATCAAGCTTTATTGTGTATTCCACTCATTTAGCATAAAACCATATACATCTGGCTGGGCATTGTGACGGGCACCTGTGGTCCCAGCTACTTGGGAGGCAGAGGCAGGAGACTCACTTGAGCCCAGGAGTTGGAGGTTGCTATAAGCTGTGATGCCATGGCACTCTGCCCAGGGGGATAGCTTGAGGCTCTGTCTCAAAAAAAAAAAAAAAAAAAAACCATATACATCATTGCATAGCTACTTTTATTGCAAACACGTTTTTAACTAGATTGTAAGCCCCTACCAAATATTGGATCACATACTTCTTTTCCTAAACAAATTGCTATCTCCTAAATGAATAACTTCACAACCCAACTTTTCCATTCCTAAGTAGTATATTTATCCTATGAACTCCTTTTCAATTAAATTGCACAATGAATTTCTCCAAAGATGTGAGAATTTCAGAGTATTATCCTCAAACATGTTCAGTGAGGGATTTTCAACTCCCAACTGCAAAACAAATGGATAATTCGCACGGGGTTATATTGCCTTTATCTGTCTCTGCTGCAAAATTGTATTTAGATATACTGGTCTTTATCTGATGACCTATGACATTTTTTGCTCTGTGACAGTTCTCTTAACTTTTCCACTTTCTCAATTTGTGCAACACACTAAATTAAGATTATATTTTCTTCCTGTATTTTCATTTCTCAAAAGACAAAACAAAGAAGAAGTTGGTGACTTTGTCCTGTTGTAATTTGCTCTTACTCGACTATTCACTGAACCTTCCTCTTTAAATACATATCAGGGACCAAGGTCTGTCATCCTGACCCTGGTGTTCCCATGAATAATAATTTATTATTAAATGATTAAATAGGTATAATTATTATTAAGGTGACTAGTTATTAGAATGTTAGTCTGTTAATATTTTTTTTTTTTTGGTTGCAGCCATCATTGTTGTTTGGTGGGTCCTGGCTGGATTCGAACCCACCACCTTAGGTGTACGTGGCTGGTACCTTAGCCACTTGAGCCACAGGCGCCAAGCCCAGTCTGTTGATCTTCTAACACAAGACTAATGAAGACCTATACAACCTTTACAGGGTGTGGACAGGAGGTAGTGGCATTAAAATTCATGTAAAGACCTAAGTTGAAGTCCCAGCTCTAACCTATTGTAGCCAGATGACCTTGGATGACCTTTAGATGCTTTGAACTTCAATTTCCACTATAAAGTAGGGATAAGAATAGCTATGTAATAGAGTCATTATGATTTTCTGCAAAATGTGAAATATTGTCATTAGAATTGTTAAGGAATTTGGAGCTAATGATCTGTGTTTTCTGGTTTACTCTTCCCAAGTATGTTTCTCTGTTCTAGTAAACACACATGCACACTATGAGCCCCCACACATGGAACCCCCACATTGTGTGGAACTGGAAAAAACAGACCATGATTAAAGGAATGTAATACCTCCCATTCAGTTTACCTTCTATACACTGTCATGGATAAAGAGTGAAAACAGCTGTTTAGTTTGCTTTCCTGAAAGGAAAGAAAGCAGGAAGAAAGGAGAGAAGGAAGGAAGAAAGTGGTGAGGGAGGGAGCAAGAGAAAGAGAACCTGCAAGTCACCTCTTCTTCCTGCTTCTCCTTGGTGCCTCACACACACACACACACTGACACTCATGTCCATTCAATTACCAAGGCCAGTGATTTCCACCTCCTCAGTATATCTTACACTCCTCCATCCTCATCCCCACTACTGCCACCAACACTCATTCTGTGCTACTGCACCCTCCTACTGGCCAGTCTCTAAGCCATTTTTGCCTTGCTTCCAATCCATTTGCTAAACTGATCATGTCACTGTTTTGTTTGAAAAGTGCTGGTGCCTTCTGAGGTCTTTTTAAAGCACCTTTCTTCAGGAATTATCTGTGTGTGACAGTGGCTTCTACCCTCCCATTCAACAAGCCCAGACCTTTTCCTTTATGGCACTTGCCATATGTGCTTTATACTTTGCTGGTTAATGATATATTTACTCTGTGTTCCCTCCTTTCTGCTAAATTCCCTGGTGGAAAGGGCCAGTACCACACACATGACAAGTGCTTTGTATCTGGAATTGAATGATGTGAGAATCTAGTTGCGAAGATAAGACAAACATAGATAAGAAAGAGTGGAGAACAAGTTCAAGGCAGCATCCAGTGACTGTGTGCTGCAGGCTGCGTACTTAAGTGTTGAATGAGGTGTTCTTATCTTGCATGGAAAGAAGCAGGTACAGTCAGAACTCTCACTTCCCTTCTCCACCTCCACTGCCTTAGTCCATGATTTATCATTTGAACAATTCAATCTTTTTCTGCCTCCCTCTTGCCACCTTGGCCCCCACCTCCTACCTGGTTCAATCTCCAACATCAGCCACTGTTCTTTTGTAAGAGACTATAAATAAGATTACTTTACTCCCCTGTTTTTGATTCTTTGCTGATTTCCTAATAAATTTAGAATAAAACCCAAATTTAAGGTAAGGTCCTTCAAGTTCAGGCACCTTCCTACTTCTCTGGCCTTTGGCTCTTTTCTGTGGCTAGAAGCTTTGCTGGGATCCTCCCAGAGCCCCTCTCATTCCTGTGATTCACATCACATTCTCTTGACTGCCCAAAGACTGTCCTTCCTGACCATCATCACTGTGGCCTCATCTCTGGTTTGTTTATTTGTGTGGGCACGGTCTGTCTCCCTCTGCAGCCAGCTTGCTGAGAGGAAGTCACCGGTCCATGTGGCTCACCACTGCTTTCCTAGAGCTCAGTCTTCCCGGCTCCAAAGCAACAGGGAGGGAGTAATGTCCACCTCATGAGCACTCCCTCGCATCCTGAGCTGGTCATTTTGCAAATCCTTCATCTCTTCTTTCATCAACATGCTTCTACCTCACACGCGCGATCTCTGTAACTTAGGAACCTCTTTGATACCGTATGTTTGCTCAGCATTTGTGACCCAGCAGAAGCAGAGAGAGAAAGCCACCGTGAGTCATTCTGTGCAATTCTGAGTACCTTGAGAGCAGGTGATATTTTTCCCAGTGTCAGCTGCAGTGCTCTGCAAGTGCCTCCCGTTGCCATGGTAAAGGCTTTAGGAAGCAAATACAGCCAAGGGAAGCAGGTTCTCATGCGTCTAGATTCTATGCACAGACACTGTCCTCCAAGTGGCCCCAGCCAAGAGCCATGCTCCTGGCAGGCCTTCCTTCAATCCTGATCTGAGCTGAACTGAGTCAGGTCTCTGATACCTATAAGACTCTGCTTCCAAGCTCCTTATCAAATGTAATTTTGCAGGATCTCAGATAGAACATTCATGATATTCAGAGTTGCAAACTAAATTCTCCAAGGGCAAACACCTGTAATTTACCCATAATAATAATTGTAGGTCACATTTATTAAGTATTTTCTTTCATTATCTCATGAATTCTAAGAAGCATCTAGGTGGCAGATACTATAATTGACTCTGTTTAACAAATGCAGAAACCAAGGCTCACGGAGGTTAAGTAAGTGTTTGCAGGTATTGCAGAGAATGCAAACCTAAGTGTTGGAGCAGAGAACAGAGCAAAACCCAAGTGTCAACCTGTGGGCCCGGGCTTTACTTTCATCCCCTGAAAGTTTTCTACGAAAGCCTGTGGCTGTTCTTCAAGGATTTCAGGAGTCCCCATCTTATAACTGGCATGCCCAACAACCAAGGTAAGTGGCAACCAAAATACACCTTTATTTTTATCTCCCCTGTTGCTTTGAACTCTATACAGCATGAATGTTAACCTCTCTTTTCCACAGATCCCATAATTTTTCTGCTTGCTCAGAGGTAACCATTTCATATAGCAAACACATTCTTAATAGAGACATTGGAATGCATAGCCCAGGATGGTTATCAAACCTTGGAATAATACTGAATGTTATATCTCAGCTTGGCTTGCTTTGGGCCACCTTCACCCCAAACCTTTCCTCTTTTTGCCAAAAGGGTAGAGTGTGAGGCAAGTGAGTATAACAGTTCTTCCCTTGAACTAACCACACCTGTGAGCTGGCATCATGCTCCCTGGCACAGCAGGTGTTTAATGGCTGACCCTCTGCGTCATGTTGTCTGTGGACTTTTTGGAGGATCCCTGCTGGGTTCTGGTCTTCCGGCAATGGCCAGGTGGTCATTTCCAAGGCTTCCCTCATCTCCCAGGCACCTGTGGTGTGCCTTAGACCATTTCTGCTGAGAGTCAACTCTAAGACAGGCACCTTGGGTGGCTCATAAGAAAATGTGACAACTTCCTCCTGCTTGGCCCATGGGTACACTCATATTCCTTGTGTCCTAAAACTCTGCAAGAACAGACTTATCCCAAAGCAGCAATGTTATGATCATGGGAACCAAAGTGGCGAGACTGCCTTTCTCTAGATACACTGGGTCAGGGTATCCCCATTGCAGAGTCAAAGCTCTCTGAGTGTCCCAGAACTAGACCTACAGCCCGCTGGGAGGGGGAAAAGTGGGCGGGTTCCCTGCAAGGCTTCCTCTGGGCAGCCCCTCCCCCACAGTCCCTGCCATCTCTCTGCTGCACTATGGCTCCTTCTAAAAAAATTGTGATAAAATATACACAACATAAAATTTACCATTTTGCCCATTTTTTATTTCATATTAATATGAAGGTACAAATGATTAGGTTACATTGTTTGCATTTCTAAAGTGAAGTTCAAAGAGTAGTTGAACCCTTCACCCAGGGATGTGCTATGTATTCTTACATTGTGTACATTAGGTGAGAGGTTATCAAGCCTCGCCCCTCCCCTTTCCTCCCTCCCTTCTTTCCTCCTTCCCTCCTCCCCTCATCCCCCCACTTGAATATAATTGGGTTTTTCTCTTATATGGACATATATAATTGTTTCATCTATTGGTTTCATATTAATATTCAGTATATTGGATACTTTCTTTTCCATTCTTCTTCTTTTTCTTTACTAGAAAAAATGTGCTTCAGCTTCATCCAGGTTAATACAAAAGATATGAAGTCTTCGTCTTTTCATGGCTGAATAATATTCCATGGCATATGTGTACCACAGTTTGTTAATCCATTCATGGGTTGATGGGCACTTGGGTTGATTCCACAACTTGCCAATTGTGAATTGAGCTGCAATAAACGTTCTAGTGCAAATGTCCTTATGGTAAAATGATTTTTTTTCTTCTGGGTAGATACCTAGTAATGGGACTGCAGGATCAAATGGAAGGTTTACTTTTAGCTCTTTCTCCATATTTCTTTCCATAGAGGTTATATTAGTTTGCAGTCCCACCAGCAGTGTAAAAGTGTTCCCTTCTCTCCAAATCTGTGCCAGCATCTGTCATTATAGAGTTCGGTGTGTATTCTGAATATCCATTCCTAATCAGATATGTGATTCACAGGTATGTTTTCCCACTCCATGGGTTGTCTGTCCACTCTGTTGATAATGTTCTTTGATGCACAGAAGTCTTTAATTTTGTTACAAACCAACATATCCATCTTTTCTTTTGTTACCAAATCCAATGTCACAAAGGTTTTCCTCTATGTTTTCTTCTAAGAATTTTACAGTTTTAACTCTTGCATTTAGGTCATGATCCATTTTGAGTTAGTTTTTATATGTGGTATAAAGTGTCTTACTATCTTTTTAAAATCTTGATCTGCTGTGGATCCTCACATCATGGGTTTTCTCTGGAAATCTCATATGCAAATTTTTCTTACACTTACTTTGGTATCTGTTACCCTTCATATCAGCACTTCAGTCAGACAAGTCAGGAAGCGTCTAATTCCATCTAACATCTGTACATAGGAATGCAGGGAGTCGGAACTGCAAATTGTCAACCACTCCCCCAAGGGGACCCCCTAAAACACAGATCCTGCTAGGGTATCAGGCCTACATGTGGAGATTTTCTGACCTAATGAAAAGTAAATTAAGAACAAAAAAAAGTATATGTATTAATAATAGAGAAAAAGAAGAGGGGGGTATTCAGCTTGAAAGAGAGGAAACTGAGTGGCAATATGAATCGTTTGCAGGCCTGTGACAGGGGTTGTGGACAGCTGTTCTCTTACCTCACTGGGGAAGGAATAGAAGGAAATAGTTCAAACTGTAGCATGAAGGATTAATTTAGATATTTCCTGAGAATGTGTATCTAGGTTACCAAGGATGGCAAATCTCTTTCTTTGGATTTTTCTTTTTCAAGAAAATAAAAGTTAGGCTGAAATGGGGGTGGGGGTGAAATAATCAACACCTTCATGTCTTCCCAATTGGGAGAAAAATCTATATTTTAAAAGGAATTAATTTCCATACCTGACTAGTCAGTAATTTTGAACACTAATAATTAAAACTCAAAGCACTCTCCCACATATGTTACTGTTTTCTTTATGCAATTTCTGGGCCATTTACGATAGCTAAATGTAACAACAATAATAGCTATAGCATCTCTGTGTTCCCCTGCCTTCTTAGTCCTCCGCCATATTTGTTTTATATTTGAATGGTGCAGGGAAAGAATCAAACAGCAGTAAACAGTTTTTTGCTATTGTGGTCACCCTTTGGCTGGCCATTGTATTGAAGGGGATTCTAGCTCGGATATCTATAATAACAGATAATCCAAGAATTAGTTCTGCTTGGTTTTAGTCCGTATCACCTGATTCAGCAGGGAGAGATTGACCTTCTGTTTTCAGTTGAGGGTGGAGGTGCTGGCTATTAGTAAAATTAGTTTTTATCTTCTGAGCACATACCAGCTGCTCAGAAGGAGGAGTAACTTGGATGCATCCCGGGAAGTCAATCTGACCTTGAGATTGTTTTCCATGAGTAATCCATTAAACAGATCATTGATGTGTGAGGGAAACCAAACATACACTTTAAAATATGTTGTAGAGATCTTTTAAACTAATATAGTCTGTCATAATAAAAAAATAAATAACTAAAACATTTCCTTAGCCCTGGCTTAAAAAAAAAAAAATGATAAAGAACCAATGAGAAAAATGCCTTAATTGCCACATCAGCACCCAAGAGTTGCAGAGAGATCCTAGTCTCCAACTTTTATTCACTCACTCACTTATTCATTCAGCAAACATGTGTGAATGCCTACTACTCTCTCCATAGGTTACAAGCCTCAGAAAGGCCTCGTTTTTCCCCTACGTCAGCTGCCTTTCTCTTCTGTGCATTCAATTTCAATTAATATTGTTCTTTCTTCAACAAAATGCCTGTCTAATTACAATCACATTAGGTCGGAGGGGGGGAAAGGTTGATGTAAAGAAACAATACAAAATACGTAAGGGGAGAACAAGGTTAGGTAATACAAGTTTATTCCTAACCAATTTCCTCCTGAGGACTCAGCTCAAGTATTAATTACTGAAAAAATAATCAAATTATATTCATGGCTTTAAATTATTGTAGTGTCTTTTTAAATAATGTGATGAGAGCCTATGGGAAAATAACTTAATTCTTACAACATTTTAGCATGATTTTCTATTCATTCTAATATCCTGAATGCTTGGGTTATTACAGTAATAAGCATACCAGAAGTATTTAGGCATATTTTCATCAATAAGAAATGGGTTAATGTCCATGCTGTGAGACCATTTATCATATGGCCCTAGCAGAAAAGTTGGCAAGGACTCTGGATTTTTTTAATGTGCATATTTATTAGAGCAGCTCCCCTAATCTCATAGGATTTTGTTTGAGAAAGGACAGATTTGCGGCTACAGGGTTTCAGTGTTTATCCAATTTTAAAACCCTGGACATGTTACAAAACAGCACATGGGCTTCCATCTGTTTGCTCCTTCTATGGATCTATTTTTTGAAAGGATTGAAAAGATTTATTATGCTAAAAATATATTCTATTCTATAGTTTTCAAGCCAAGCTAAGATCATTCATTTTGCAAACCCTCTAAGAATGAAGATGTTATACACACCCATTCTTTAATACTTCCAAGCCTAGGAAGTCCCTACCACTATTTAACCAAAAGTCCCAAAGTAAAACATATACTAGTGATAAGGCTGTTGCTTTTTTCCTTTTGGCACTCAAGGAAAACTTGACAGTTTTGATGGCTGGAAACCAGCCCCTTGTATTGCTTATTCTGCTTATTCAAACTACTATAATAAAATATTATTAAATATAAATGTATGAGTGTTTCACCTGTATGCATCTATTATCCCCAGGTTGACGTCAGGTTTCTCTGTTCCGACCTAACTGGGAGGCCCCCTTCTGGCAAACTTCCTCCTCTGATTCATTGTAATTTCGTTTGCCTTCTCATGCTTCTGCTGAGAGAAGATTCTGAGTATCTGCCCCTAAAGACAAAATGGTATCCGTTGAAAAGTGAAAATGAAGGGTTGAGTCAGTAATTTATTTTATATAATACTGCCTAAAACTATTCCCCCAAATTTATGGATGTTGGAGGCCTGAATTATCATTCCTAAAGACACCATCTTACAGGACTCATGTCCAAGAAGTTCGCTACATTTAACTAAATTCAGTCATCGTCCAACTCTCCACATTATTTTAGAAAAGCAGCCTAGACTAATGAAACTACTTTATCAGTAAGTGGTGGATACACTGCACCCAATTGAAATCTGGAGAATGAATGGAAATCTACTAATATTGTCAGAAAGTTATTCTTTGATGCAGTGATAAGACATCTTCTATGTAAAGAGGACTTGGAATAATAATGAGGGGGAAATTAATATTTGCACAGCTCTTCATCGCTTCCAAAGAATCTTTGTTATATTTTCTCATAAATTCTCACCACAATGCCACAAGGAGACTCTTGTTTTTACTACTTCCCAGATGGAGAAAGTGTGAATTGCAGAAATGAAGTGACTTATACTACTAAATGATGGGGTCAAAGCCACGACCCAGGTTTGGTGCTTCTCAATTCCATATTCTTCCCATTGGGGTACATTCCAAACATTATCTGTTAATATGGTGTTCTGTTTGACTTTAGAATCCTTTTCACTGGAACTTGATCATTTAAAATAAGCAAAACGAAAATAATGTGTCTGTGGTTAAAATGTGCTAATGATTCTTTTTATGTGACTGGCCTTTGTAACCATTGATACAGGTGTGCATTCTTATAGGAATAGTGAGAGATGGGAAGTGAGGAATTCTATTAGAAATTCTTATTTTCTGCAGGGATAAAAGGTTAGTTACAAGAGGAAAAGAGATGGGGAAAAAACTTGTTTCAAAAAAAAAGACAAGTTATTCCACAGTTGGTCACTAAAAATTACTAGTATTTGTCAACTGAGAATATCCAGTGTTCTTCAGAATCGTGTCTCTTCTGCTCCTCACTACTTCTTCTGCTGTTAGTATCACACAGCCCACTTCATCATAATCTCCTTGCCTTCAAATGACATACTCCCACATATGTTGCTGTAACAGCAGAAATTCTTGGAGCTAAAAAATGTCTTCATAGATATTTGCCAAAAAGGAAAAAAGAGAGGGAGGGGAAAACAGAGCGAGGGAGAACAGGAGACCTTAACTTTTCTGTCCAGAAGGTGACAAAAAACAGAGGTTATCCTCATATGTGGAAATGTGCTTACTCACTCACAGATCGTACTCACCAAGATTCACCCACCCAAAATTACAAGGCCATTCAAAAACCCATCCTAGTGCTAATTCACATGAACAAAAAGGATTCTTTGGGTGTTATACATAGTATACTAAATGAACAAGGAACCAACTCCTTATCCGTTGTAAGAACTACCTGCTGAGTTCTTATTACTACCCATATTGCCCATTCATGAAGTAGCTTGTTCCATGTTTTATTTATTCTCTAAACCTGGTACACAGTAACTTTATGTTTTAAAACCTATGGGGCTTCTTTCATGGTTTACAGAATGCCTCTCAGTCTCCCTGTGTACTTGGGCAGCTGTCTGGCCCATCAGTAGGCAGACACCTATGCCTGTTCTCCTAGGGGCAGCACCAGACCCAATCAATCCTTCATGCTTTGCATGTTTTGGGTGCCATTTTAACCCCGTCCAGATCACATCTTTTATCTCTGCTTCAGAGCACGGGGCAAAAGAAAGCAATGAAAATTTGAGTGATGACGTGAAACTCAGCAGCTCCTGATTGTCTAATCTTCCTTTGGAATGAGGAGGAGGCTGAGATAGTCTGTGGCTTCACATAAAATCCAAGGCTCACCAAAGCTTTAGTTCAAGTCTTGAGCCACTTACACTTGAATTTCAAGCAATTTCAAGCAATTTTTCAACAATGTCATAAAATAAGAATTAATTTTATTTTTTATTTCAGATTAATATATGGGTACAAATGATCAGGTTGCACTGTTTGAGTTTCTTAGGTAAAAGTCCAAGTTCTAGTGGAGCCCTTCACCCTTCACCCATGAAGATGATAAAATGATTTTTATGATGAAATGATTTTTTCTCCTGGGTAGATAACTGTTAAAGGGATTGCAGGATCAAACGGAAGGTCTGCTTTTAGCTCTTTGAGCATTCTCCACACATCTTTCCAAAAGGGCTGTATTAGTTTGCCTTCCAATAGTGTATATTGTATTCCCTTCTCTCCACACCCACAGGAGCACCTGCAGCTTTGAGACTTTGTGGGCTATTCTCACTGGGGTTTGGTGAAATCTCAAGGTGGTAGTTTTGATTTGCATTTCTCTGATTAGGGACAGTAAGCATTTTTTCATGTGTTGGTTCTGTTTATGTCTCTTACCCAGTGATAAATGAGGCTGTTTGCTCTTTTCTTGTTGATTGGTTTGAATTCTCTGCATATTCTGGTTATTAGGCCTTTTTCAGATTCGTAGTGTGCAAATATCTTCTCCCATTCTAAAGATTGTCTGTTTGCTTCTTGTTTATTCTAAGCTGTGCAAAAGATTTTTAGCTTGATCAGGTCCCATTTATTTATTTTTGGTGTTGCTGCAATTGCCAATAGGATCTTCTCCATGAAGTCTTTTCCCAGGCCAATATCCTCAAGAGTTTTTCCTACACTTTCTTCTACAGTGGCAAGGTTGTTTCAACATACATAAATACATAAATGTAATTCACCACATAAATAGAAGCAAAAACAAAGACCATATTATCCTCTCAATAAATACAGAGAAAGCATTCCACAAAATTCAGCATCCTTTTCTGACAAAAACACTTAAGAACATAGGCATAGATATGGGACATTTCTTAAACTGTTAGAAGCCATCTATGACAACCCTATGACCAATATCACACTGGATGGATTAAAACTGAAAACTTTTCCTCTTAGAACTGGACCCAGACGAGGGTGTCCACTATCGCCACTACTATTCAACATGCTGCTTCAAGTTCTAACCAATGTAATCAGGCAAGAGAAGGACATCAAAGGTATTCAAATAGGAATAGGGAGGTAAAACTCTTGCTCTTTGCTAATGATATGTCTTATACTTAGAGAACCCCAGAGACTCAACCACAAGTCTCCTGGAAGTAATCCAGAAATATAATAATGTCTCATAATATTAAAATCAATGTCCATAAATCAGTAGCCTTCATATACATTAATAACAGCCAACCTGAGAATCAAATAAAAAATATAGTACCATTCACAGTAGCCCCAAAGAAAATAAAATACCTGGGAATATATCTAACAAAGGACATGAAGGATCACTACGGAGAGAATTATGAAGCCCTGAGAAAAGATGAGATGTTAACAATGGTAGAACATACCACGCTTATGACGGGGAAGAGTCAACATTGTTAAAATGTCCATACTACCCAAAGAAATCCGCAAATTAAATGCAATCCCCATTAAAGTACCAATGTCATACTTTGAAGAACTTGAGAAAATAGTTATTTCTTTCACATGGAATCAGAAAAAAAAAAAAATAGTGAAACATAATTCTAATAAATAAAAACAAATCTAGAGGCGTCGCATTACCAGACTGGTTATACCCTAGTCTATAAGTTCAAACCAGCATGGCACTGGCACAAAAATAGAGACATAGATTTATGGAACAGAATAAAGAATTAATTTTAAATACTTTAGAAGCCCTTTTCACTTTCCTCTCATCAGACAGGCCAGTGTGCCTCCTGCTGGCTGAAGCATAATGACAATTGGGTGTTAAACCCCATGGCTAAGCGTTGAGTTCACTGAGTTCCTTGTGTTGCTCCCAGCTCAGTTCACCCTATTTATACATATATCATAATTATGTTATTTAAGCAAATCTTACATCTGCCAATAAAATATGAATGTCCAAAGAGAAAGAGTTGTTTGTATAAAACTAAAATGAATGCCTTAGAAAGACACGATAAAAGCAAGTAAAAATAAAAATCACCACCAAACAAATGTGGCCTTTAAAAGATTAAGGAAAAAAATAGCATAAAATCTAGGAGGAACTTTTAGCTATTTTGCAAGTTTCCAAGCATTTTAAAAGAAAGCTAACCTAGAAATTAACGATTACACTTTATGGATGTGGTTTAGTCAAACAGGAGAGGCAGAACACCAATTGGCAATTCCCTAGACAAAGGACCCAAAAGAGAGACTTCAGACTTGGGTTGTTCCCTTTGCCAGAATCTCTGGTACTTTTTTACTCCTTCTGTTTCCCTTTCTGTTTAATAAAATCCCATCTTACCACTGGGGCGTGGGGAGGAGGAGGAAGAAGCTTTTGCTTATATCTAAAAGTTATCAAATGAATGCACATTTTTATGTTTAAAATTAAAACATATTGCAAACCCAGCCCCGGCCAAAAACTGCCCAAATAAAATTAAAACATTTTGGAGGTATATTCCTGTCAACTTCTATGCTTTTTCAATTTATCCAACCAATTTTTGATCGTAGTTTGTGGAAATACTACAACAACCCATAGCAAAGGTACATACTAAGACTGAATAATTATTCTCTGTTTTGTCTGAGAAAGGCTCTAAGAAATTACATCTTACATATTACATGAGGGATTTGGAGGAACTATCCTTTAAACAGTCAGATTGTATTACACTTGATCTCAGCCAAAAGTTTAATAAGTAAACAGATTGTATTACAAAGGATTGTTTTAGAATATTATTTTCTGTCTTTTAAGAATCAGATTTTACACCTGTCTTCTAGTAACACTGTAAGGTTAGGAAAAGGAAATGGGGAAACTTCAAAGAAAGAAATTATTTCACCAGTCCTTACAGGGTTAAGAGTGATAAGAAAGACAGAATTTCTTTCTTTTTTTTTTTTTTCTGAGACAGAGTGTCACTATGTTGTCCTCAGTAGAGTGCCATGGTGTCACAACTCACAGCAACCTCAAACTTTTGGGCTTAAGCGATTTTCTTGCCTCAGCCTCCCAAGTAGCTGGTACTACAGGCACCCGCCACAACACTCAGCTATTTTTTGGTTGCAGTTGTCATTGCTGTTTGGCAGGCCTGGGCTGGGTTCAAACCCACCAGCTCTGGTGTATGTGGCCAGTGCCCTAGCCACTGAGCTATAGGCACCGAGCCAGGAAAGACAGAATTTCAATCAGAAGAACTAACAGGAAAATATGTTAATTTTTTTAAAGGAATATATTAGGTATGTTATATATATGAGAGGGGGTTAATCCAAGTTGTCAAGAAAAAGATATGCATGTGAGAAAAACTTAGAAGATAAAATTATAAAAGGATGGTCTGGAATGTCAGCCTAAATAGTTTGGACTTCATTCTGCAGAAAGTAAGTATTTACAAAACATCTGAACAGGGTATAGCCTGGTCAGGCTCATGCTTTCATATGATGTAGACTAAGGTAATTTCCTGAATTTAACAATTAGAAAATCACTGAAAATTCATGGAGTAGTTTTAGTAGGACTGGCGGCAATTGTCAAGTCCAAAGCAAGGGTGGGTGCACTGTAAGAGAATTCTGTGAACAGTGTAGACATCACTTTAGAGAAGTTGAGAAGTTGATACAAGGGAAAATAGGACCAAAATTAAGGCAGTAATAGAATTGAGGGAATTTTTTTTTTAAGGATTTGGGGGCTACAATATTTGTAAGTGTCAAGAGTTGCAAAGGTTTGAGATTTAACCCACTTTTAAGCCACCAAGTTAGCATGCAGAAGATGAAGACCCCTGAGTCAGAGACAAAGTACTTTGTTACAGCAATAGCAGTTACTAGTTCCCACAGAGCAACACAGAGAAGGCCAGGTAATGCCTATGCACACAGTAGGCTTCATTACAGGAGAGAAACCTGGGGTTTAAAGATCTCAAGTCTTTTAAAATGTACAGTTAGTAAACAATCCTTGGATAAGTTTGGAGAAGAGCTAAAACCAAGAGCAGTGAAGATAATGCCCAATCACCTGGGGTTTGGAAAGGAGAAGGAACTCTTCCTATCTAGAATAGGAGAGAACAAGAAAAGAATGGGTGTCATACAGTCAAACTTTAAAGAATAGACCTGGGAACCTTCAGGAACTTTGATAAGCAATTGATGAAGATTCACTAGATTGGTCCAAGTCTGGGGGCCGGGGAAGGTGAGATGGAAAAGCCTTGAAAAAAATTCCTTAAATTTTAGGTGCCTACTCTGAATAACGTGGCATGATGTCCAAAAGGAACAGATAAAAGGATTCCTGGAAATGGTGAGATTCTGCTTAGGAGGCACAGACTATGTGACTTCTTGGTCAGGCAGCTCAGAACAGTTTTGTGACTTTAACCAATATCTCTCTGCCCTATGAAAGTTGAAACAGGGGAAGTAAATGATAGGGATTATTTAGGGCTGGAGACAGCAGCAAGTCTAGGGTGAGGAATCCAAACTATACTAAAGTATTAATATCTTTAGAAAAAAAAAGAAGAAGAAACTTATCATTAAACTAAAAAGCATAGAGGACAAGGAGCTGTCCAGCAGCTAAAAGTGCAGAAGGACAAGAGCTGGGAGGTCATGTGTTGTGGTAGCAGAGGGAGAATGTGAGTGTTCACAGCAGAATAGCTGTAAGTGGAAAGGGGCCTTGGTGTGGCTGGTTGAAGTGGAGTCCAGATGTAGAGATGAGGACATCAGCATCTGTGCCCTCAGGAGTACAGGGTTTGTCAATCAGTTGAGTCAGAATCAGGACAGAGATAGTGGGAGCAGCAAAGGTATTCGCTACCCCTTCTTCTTAATTGTATTTCTTTTTGTAGACTCTCATTTGGCCCTTGCATTTTCTTATACCAGCAAATGTGATTTTGCCCAAGTGACATCAGCTATGCAATTGGTACAGACCAGATCCTTTTTTTTTTACACCAAAAGCATTTTCAGTTTTTTTTTTTGGCTGGGGTTGGGTTTGAACCTGCCACCTCTGGTATATGGGGCTAACGCCCTACCCCTTTGAGCCACAGGCGCAACCCACCAAAAGCATTTGGTATAAAAACTCCTCACAGAGTTTTTCAAGTAATACTTAATCAAGAAAGACAGATTCATGGTCTTGTAAATCATTCAGTTTTCCACATAAATTAGTTATTTCTAATTATCTATGTATTTATGCATCTGTGCGAGACATCATTTAACCTGCACAGGAACCAAGTATCTTAAATTTCAAACTTTGCATTGTTTCCTTAGTATCCTTGAGTTACTCCCTCTATCAGGTTCCTTACTGGCAAAAAAAACCCCTCATGATATTGATAAAGGAATACAGCAGGAAGAGCTATCTGATCCTGCAGATTACAATGAGATGACTCTAGAATTCTGATATGTTTGGAGATCTGTTGCTTTGGGGAAAGGAAAGCAATTCATAGGAGAAAACGACGGCTACGGGAGGGAAGGCACGAATTGGGGTCAGACGTGGAGAGATCTGAGGACCAGCCTTGACGACAGCTCTCCAGGAGACACTGCTCCCAAGGACTCCTTACCAAGCCCAACTGACAGGAACTCGCAAAATAATTTAAAATCCTTAAGTGGAGTGAAACCAAACCAAAATTCCTTGCTGGAAATTCTCAGGCACAAATTTCGAGCCAGGACCAGAGCAACATTTTAAGGAGGTGTAACTTTCCTGAGGCAGTTTGAGCCCACCATTTAACACAGGAGTCCTAGAGTGATCTCAGTGGCCAGCCGTACATACAAAGGATGCACCTGGCCTGAGCGTGCCTTTCAATAAAAGAAATGAGGTACTATTCTGCTTGCCCCTGATGATATTTCAGAGAAATAATTACTATGACTATTATAGGAAAAAAAAAACGAGTCACCGTTTTTTAATATAATTTAGGGAGTCATGCCAGAAGTATAGATAGTGTTCCCTTCTTGTTTTTGTCCTTCTGCATGAAGCCCAGCTAATAAGACAATCGATTGCTCCAAATAGTGTCCATGCTAATGAATGGGAAGCTGGCAGGATAAAGGGGATCGCGACAAGTTCTCTAGTGAATACTTCTCTAGTGAGGCTCATTCCTCATGTTTATATTTTTGAAGAGTAATTCAGCACTCCCCCATCACTGAGGGAAAAAAATTAGGTGAGTCAAGCACACATGCAGGGCAGAAACTAACTGGGACGCTGCTGACCCAAACTGCTCCGTTTGTAGCATTTGAAATCAAAACTGTGTTGCTGAGACTTCACATTAATGCAGAGTGTGATGGTGTTTCCAAGAGTTTTAATTTAACTTACAAATAATGTGAGAGAAATAATACACATCACCATTCTCAGAATTAAATTAAAAGCAGGTATAGTTTTGCAAGATCTGATCACTTTGCCTGGTTAGGGGAGAGAACAGCAAGGTGGCAAGCGAAGCCAAGAAAAGGGCTCCTCCAAGTCACTGAGAAAAGGATGGGTAGTTCCCAAGACAGTTCTAGGAATCATGTTGTCCCTACTCCAACTGCGGCAGGATAACCTATAAACTAATCTCCTCTGTCTTTCACCCTGAAAGTTATAGAAATTGGACTTGATGGTACTTACCGTACTTCAAAATAAAAACTTACTTTACTGATGTATTTCACCCATAAAACTCCCAAATTTACAATTTGCGAGGACCCCAGGGTTGTAAGTGAAATAGAAACTACAAATCACACGTGGCCTAAGTTGAGGATTTGCAATCGTCTGATTAACAGGCTTGGAAAGCCAGATTGGATAAATCAGATCAAAAACCTACCTGTTCTCCTAATCATTGCAAATTCACTTCTAGAAACTCTTCATTCACACACTCGTTCACGCCTCCAGCAATCTTACTGCTGCTCCACATATTCAACAGATGCTGGGCCAGCCGTGAACTTGAAGAGATCTCAGTGCACACAGGTATCAACATTTGGCTTTTCTGGTGTATGTTAGTCTTGGCCTGGCTGCCTTTTTCTTCATAACAATTCATATTTGATATCGCCTCCTTTATTAATTTCAGAGGATAGCAGCAACTTTCAGCTGGAGGGTTTTGCTCAAAGAATCCTCTACACTTTAAAATGGCAACACCAGGAGTATTTCACTTCTATTCACCTGCCATCGTTTTTATTACCTTTAATGTGCCAAGTACCTTTGACAGGAGTAACAGAAACCAGTGTTCAAAAAAACAAACAAAAAAATTACTGCAGAAATAATACTCAGAATTTCTAAACCTCATTTTTTTTTGCAGTTTTTTTTTTTTTTTTGGACCGGGGTGGGTTTGAACCCACCACCTCCAATATATGGGGCCAACGCCCTACTCCTTTGAACCACCGGCACTGCCCAATACTCAGAATTTTCACACTGCAGCTATAACTTTGGTTTTTGGACTTTTTGTTGTTGTTTTAACAGTCTCATCAGCTTATGATAAATGACACAACAATGACAATGAAAAGTCAGATATGTTTGTTTTTTTTAAAGTCTCTAGTTGACTGGATAGAAAATGGAAATATTTTTGGAGATCTGCGACATGCCTGTTAACTGTGACCCAACAACAAGTTATTGTGCCAACCTACGTTGACTTTTGTTGGAATTTTCATTGTTTGCTAGAGATTTAACAAGCTGGTCACAAACGGCTACCCCAAGCCAGGGAATATGGAAGTCACACCAGTGCCTGTTCATCTCCTGTTTCTGCTTTCACTTCCCCAAACATTATCAGCTGCTTTCTTCTTATGTTCAGGTACTTCAAATTCAAGGTGGACTTCTAGAAAACACTTCACATTAGGCTTGAGGTCTGAACATCTTCTAAACGGCAGCTTCTAATTCTACAAAAATGAGTTTGAAACACACTTTGTGAATGCAATGTGTTTAGAATTATATAATGCATACCCACTGTCCTTGAAACCTGAGAAATCTTTACTGACAACTATTCTCTGCAACTGTCTGGAACACCCTGTAATTGCTCCCTGTCCACGATCAGAAAGGCCACACTATGTTTGTGATCAGAACAGCCACAACTCTTACAATACCTGGAGCCCTCTGGAGGCACCTCTGACCATCAGGAGCTCCTGTGCCTCTGCTCATTGATTGAAATACCATTATGTCTACAATGACAGTTGGAGTCCCCTTGGTTTCCAAAAATATTCCAAAAATACGTTTTAAAAACCTAGATTTAATAATTGCCAACTGTTTCCTACACTAGAACCCGCTGGTCCTTTACGAGTTCTTAAGTCAGGTAGATGGGCACCATCCTAGAAGCTGTGTCATGACATATTCATGGATCTCATTATTTCTCGCTCTCTTGGCTTAGGTTATTTAAAGGAAAACTACTAATTATATAGAGTGAAATCTATTTACTTCAACATCTCACCAATACATGGTTTTTAAAACATAAAAACCATCAAGTTTAAAATTTATCATCTTACTCCCTAGTCAATAAAATGTTGTTGAGTCGATTAATATGTAGCATAGCAAGATATATTAATCATCTATGGCAATCAATCCCATAACAACTAACCATGGCAAGAGAAAATGTACGGACTTTAACAAACAAAATTTGGGGGGTACTGTAAGGCATTTCCTATGCTAATTTCAAACCTTTTTATTTTCAATTTATTTACTAATAGAGTAATTTATTAAGGAGCAACCAGGTCTATAAATTACCTTGTTATCAAGGTTAGGTCTGGGTTGAACAACACTGATATATTTCCATAGAATTACTATGGAGTTTGATTTAGACATTCATACTGGTCTTGTCTTTTTATATTAAGTAGGACTTGTGGTATTGATATCATTATCTTATCTTTAGGAATGTACTCATCCTGATTCTCTCTTAAAATTTACAGAGTATTTCAGAGCCAATTCTGTAGGCATTATGGATATTTTCTGGTGTGGTAGCCTCACATTAAATTTACTAGATCTAAATTGTAATAATATACAAGTCTATGTATACGGTAAAATGAATAATAATATGTAAAGTTAAATTTTTATACATGTAATTTCTCTGAAATTTTGAGTAAAGGAAAAACTCCTCAATGCATGAAATTTCCAGTTGTTGTTTGTTTTGTTTTTGTTCTGAGACGTGGTCTTGCTTTGTCACCCTGGCTATAGTGCAGTGGCATCATCACAGCTCACTGCAACCTCAAACTCCTGAGCTCAAGTGATCCTCCTGCCTCAGACTCCTAAGAAACTGGGACTACAGGCACACACCACCAGCCTGGCTAATTTTTTCTACTTTTGGTAGAGACAGTGTCTTGCTTAGGCTGGGATTTCCCAGTGCATTAAGCCAAAAAGAATTTGGGATATTGAATGAGCAAGACAGTCCACCCCCTCACTTTCTTATTGTTTTGTTTATTATAATTTCTTTCTAAAATAACTATAGCCACAAATAATTTTTGAAATAATTGAACTTACTTTCAACATTATTCTAGAACATTTTTAAGTTTCTATTAAAAAGGTAATCTAACATAATAAATAAATAAATAGTAATAAAAATCCCACTATACAATAAGATGCTCCTCATCCAAACACAGTATTTTCCATTTTGCACAATTTCTTCTCCTTTTTATCATTACCAAAGATGTGTATACGTATGTGTTTTTTCTAGTTAAATCATGATTTACATAATTTCTTTTATTCTATTCTCTGAATTCTGTCATAAATATTTTCTACATTTTTACATCGTTGTCTTATTTTTAATATACAATGATTAGATATCATTTAAATTGCAAAGTAAAAAACAGTTTTACAAGAGATGTCTCTTCTGTTTCGTAGAAAAATCTCAGATTCTTTGAGCACCATTTTTGTGCTTTGTCATGTACTGTTAGGCATTGCAATAGAAAGATGAATGAGACACCATCTCTGCCCGGAAGAAAGAAAAATCTAACAAGGGAAAAACAAGAAGAACAAAAAAAATGTGCAATGACTCCTACAGGTGTTACATGATATGCATTTCCTTCAGGGAGAGAAGACAAGAAAAAGTAAAGTGAAAGTCTCTTTCAAAATCTGAAATGATTGCAAATGTTGGAACAGGATTCCACTCAAGAAACAGAGTAAGTGAGAAGCATGTAACCTAAAAATGTATACCCTCTCATTAACTTGAAATTAAAGAAAATAAAAAGAAAACAAGCAAAAAATACACATAACTTAAACTTAAAAAAAAAAAAAGAAAGAAAGAAAAGAAAGAAAGACAATAAAAAAAAAAACAGCCTTCTCCGAAAGAGTTGGGGGTTAGAATCAACCTTGGACGTCCTCTCAGGCCAGGCACTCATCACCTGGTGCCCTTTACAACATCGCCTCCTAGTGGTCATCTAGCCTCTGCGTCAACAATGGGCCTCTGGGACCACCAACCCTTTCAGGCGTCTTCAGATCCTAATCGCTAAGATTGCCCATAGTGCTGCTTCTGCAAACAAGTTGCTTTACATCTTCCAACCTTTGATTGCTACTTTAAATATGTAGTTTTCTGTATACATGTTAACTCATTCATAATTTCAAGTGCTCGTGTCAAAACTGTGTATTTATTTCCTTTTGCATCCATACAACCAATCAAGGGTGAGAGACCACTTTGTAAAGGATTTTAATTTTTTTTGTTTGTTTTGAAAGAGTCACTTTGTCACCCTGGGTAGAGTGCCGTGGCATCAGAGCTCACAGCACCCTCAAATTTTGGACTCAGGCAATCCTATTGACTCAGTTTTTCATTTTTAGTAGAGACATAGTCTCACTTTTGCTCAGACTGGTCTCAAACTTGTGAGTTCAAGCAATCCACCTGCCTCAGCCTCCCAGAATGCTACAATTACAGGTGTGAGTCACAGTGTCTGGGAGGATTTTAATTTTGTTTGATGGAATCATCTGCTACCAACCTAAGAGTCTCTGGTTTTCTGAGATTCTCTAGGATTCTCTATGCTCAAACTGAAGAAAATGGAAAAAAAAAAAAGCTTATCACATAAGGCACAAAGCACCAAACATGTTTGTCTTAATATTCTAGATATTTTAGGCAAATAGTTGGTTAAGAGAATCAGTAGATGAATGTTTTTTCCATGTAACCCGGCTAGCAGTCATCTGAGTTCCACAATTCCTTGTAACAACACAGTTTCTCCTGGACTTGGTTCAACAGTGTAGGACACGGGTCTCTGTGGGAAATATACTAAATTCTCTCTCCTTTAACCCTCACTCTTCTCATCATAGATCACAAACCAGGCCTGCCTGATTGCACAAAACTTTCCTTTTCTATTTATTGCATAGGTGTGTTTCTTCCTGTATTGCATCGTTTCTGGCATGAATCCTGAACATTACTGCTGCTAGGAGGCTGTTCTTTACACCAGTGAGGCCCTATTACATTTGGAATATAGGAAAATAACAGGCTGCTATCTGTTTTCATTTTATCAATCAGAGTAGGTTATAAAACCAGCTCTTTAACTAAAAGATCTATCTCTTTTCCAGATATGAAAGGGCTTAGAGTTGCTGTGGCTCCAACAATCCCAGCTCTTAGTGGCTACTTGAATTATTGGCCTTGGTCTCCTTGTTTAGCAAAGTAGGGCTTGTGGTACATGCTTTAGGGTGATGTTTGTAAAACTCACGTGAAGGAAAAGTGTCTACTCTTTTGTTTGTTTTTTTGTTTGTTTTGATATGTTATAAACAAATACTTTTGTAAACAATAATAAAAAATAAATTGAGATAAACACAATCGTGCTCTTAACTGTTTTGATAATATCAGATTGCTATGAAAGAAAGTCTCGATACACACTTTCAATTTATGTAATTTTCTTGTCATGAATTTGTGATAATTTGCAGAGGGTCCCAGTCTTTGGACCAGGCTTTGAGTAGTACTGCCCTAGAGGACTGATTCTGGTAACTTCCCACATAAAGTAAAGCAAGGCATAACATATAAAACTAAATCATGCAACAGCAGCCTTGTGCTTCTTAGTGTCGGGCGCTACTGGCGGCCAGGGCACTGTGGAGAATGAGGAGGACATGGGCGGCCGGGTCGCTGTGGAGGATGAGGAGGACATGCCAGTACTGTCGACAGTGGTGACAAGGCCTCCTGGGAGGATGAGGACGGTGCTGATTTTCCCCCACGACAAGCCGCAGACCCCCTGCCTGTCCTGTCACAGGTTAGTCATATCTGCTGAAGAAACATTTTCACACTGTAAGTCTGAGCCTCAATTCAATATTGATAAAATGGTTCATAAACGTGGACTTGAGTTTTATGGATACATTAAGCTAATAAATTTCATTAGACTTAAGAATCCTACAGTTGAGTATATGAATTCCATATACAACCCTGTGCCTTGGGGGAAAGAAGAGTCTTGGAAACCAGTATTTGAAGATGACCTTCTACTGCAGTTTGATGTAGAAGATCTTTATGGACCAGCATCAGTTCCATTTTCGTGCCCCAATGGACTCAGTGAAAATACATTTGTTGTTGGAAAATTGACACATACGGAAGCCAGGGCGCTGCTGAAGCTGCATTAGCTAGAGCACATGAGGATCGTCAAGGAATGAACAATTTGCTCAAGATTCTGTGATAAATGCAGGTGTCAGAACCTGCTCGTCATCCACTAGTGCCGGTGCAGACCTCCAGGAGGATGAGGAGGGGGTTGATTTCGGCTCATACGGGCATCATGGGATACATGAAGAAATGCTAAAGGTTAGCAAAGAGCACAAAGGTGCTAAACCCATACTAAAGGAAAAATAGAATAAAATAGCTTCGTTCTTAATACATATCCTACAGGAGAATTGCCTTTAGCTGGGGTAGAACTGCCTTCTACATTTCTTTGGTGCTTGATAGCTCACGTTGGGTTGAAAAGATTACAGAGGCATTAAAGTCATGGTAAATTCTATTCAAGATCATTATTAATATTAGACTATTAGAAAAATCAACTGCTGACAACTTGAGTCTTCGCAGAATAGCTATTATATTAAATACTAAGGATTAAATCAATTATACATTTGCCTTTTAGTGTGCAGAAGAAATTTAATTTCAGTGTTTAAATAGCAACACTGATTTTTGTTTGGGTAAACAATAATTCTTTGGCATAAAGTTTAGTTACAAATAATTCTCACAATTGTTACGACGTAACTTTTTCTCATTTGAAGTTATTGCCATATATGAGTATTTCCTAAATTGGTCAAATTAGGTACAGTCATATGCCACATAATGTTTTGGTCACCTGGAGACTGCATAAGGTTATAATGCCATATTTTTACTGTACCTTTTCTCTGTTTAGGCTTGTTTAGATACACAAGTATTTACCATTGTGGTATAGCTGCTTACAGTGTTCAGCACCATAACATGCTCTACACGTCCGTAGCCAGGAACAGCAGGCTGTACCATATAGTGTAGGTGTATAGTAGTAGGCTGTACTATATAGATTTGTATAAGTATACACAGTGACAGAATTGCCTGTGACACATTTCTCAGAAAGTATCCCTGTCATTAAGTGACTTTTGACTATTTTTAATCTGGCTGGATTTAGTTTTTTGTAATGGTAATTTGCACATAAAATAGAAGTCAATTTCTAACTGTACCTGGAAATAATTCGTGGTATATTTTATCAATTATTATACTACATATAATAAAATACATGAGATATAGTTTTTAATTCAGTGAAATAAAGATACCTAAAGTAAAATAAATGTTGGAATATAAAAATTGAGAATTTCAGATGCTTATCCCTGTGAATTTTTGATTCCACCATTACCTTTCCTTAAAACCAACAAACAAAAAAATCCCTTCCTAAATCTATTCTCCAAAGATTGATTTATTTCATAGAACCCCTAACAGTAAGTCTCACTGAAACATACACAGTTAAATTAGAGATATTTAATAACATGTGCATATTTGGTCAAGTCAGTTCTGCAGGATCACAGAGTGGAGGTTTGCTGATGGATAATAATTATACTCACGTGGGATCTTTTGAAGCAGTTCATGTCATTCTAACGACATGTCATAGTTGGTTGTCCTTTTTATTGTCACTTGGGTAAGGGGATAGTGTTATAAATAAAAGGTATCTTCCTATAAGTAATAAATTATTTTTAAGTCCAGAGTGAATTTGTCTCAAAAAATTGACTTCATTTTCTTTGTTAAACTAATTTTATTATTATGTCCGGAATATTTTCTTTAAAGAAGTTACTATAATGTCATGTTTATCATTTTAAATCACCCCATCGACTTAAAGGCTGTGAACTTTTAATACTCTTGGTATAGAAATTGTATTGGACTTTGTTCAGACAGGTTAAATGTTACTGAAACTCCCAATAAATGCGAGAGTTGCCAATACAGTCATCAGAGAAAAAAAAATTTTTTAAAGCTAAATAATGCTCATTTCATCTCCTGAAATTCACTATATAAATAATTTATTAATTCATTCTTCCATCTATTGATCCAGGTGTTTATTGATAGCTTTTATTTTTTTATTTTTTCATGGCCTTGAGGAAAATAGCGATCAAAACTATTGATAGCTTATTAAGATTCAAGCACTGCTAAAGGTTAGGGACACAAAAATGAAAAGAACTCAGTTTCTACCCTCAAGAAGTTTACACACCATTGGAAATGTTTTCACTAGAATATCCAATGGGATGAAATTTAAAGTCAAATATTATAAAATTATTACCTTTCTTTTATGTCTAATTTTTTTTATTTTTTTAGCATTTTAATCATCTTTGGCATTATAATATATTACATATTTTATAATATATCAATACCATGTACATTATGATGTATAATATTTACATGTCATAATATATAATAACATATTATTTCTTCTAAGGCCCAGCTTAGTATTTATTATTCTATTACGCTTAGCCACAAAAAAGAGGTTTTTTTCCCCCCTCACCAGCCCCGTAATTCTTTGTTTTACAATAAATAAATCATAATTCCTTTTGGTGTCATCTTCTTTAGCTGTGCCTGAAACATTGGTATTAGTTCCACCAATCCTTCTAATGCTAAACACACATTATATAACTGCCATCTTCATTTTTCCTACACACAGCTCTATGAATCCATCAATCAGTATTTAAAATAGAGAATATGAACCAGCATTCTGCTTACTTTTTAAAAATCTCCCCTCTGTTGAAAAGATATAGACTTTTTTTTAATTAATTGATAGCTGTATACATTAATGCAAACATGGGGTACATTGTACTGTTTTCATATACAATTTGAAATACTTTCGTCAAGCTGGTTAACATAAATTTCATGTCATTTGCTTAGTCATTGTATCAAAAC